>VZTU01033857.1:7734-26988 GCA_013400835.1 Zapornia atra | reverse complement strand
ATGAAGATATTAAACAGGACTGGACCCAACACCGAGCCCTGGGGAACACCACTAGCCACAGGCCTCCAGTCAGATTCTGCTCCTCGAATCACAACCCTCTGGGCTCGTTCCGACAGCCAATTCTCAACCCACCTCACTGTCCACTCATCTATCCCATGCTTTCTCAGCTTTGCTATCAGGATGTCATGGGAGACAGTATCAAAGGCCCTGCTGAAGTCAAGGTAGATGATTTGATTCTTATTTTAATTTTGTATCAGGGGCTTCCTCAGGTCTAGATTGTCCCAAGCCCTTGAAGGAATATTAAGGGGGAAGTCACAAGGAAATATGTTTTTTTATTTCTCTTGTGTCTTCAAACAGCCAGACAACAATTATCCCTTTGTGGCTGGTTGAGTTCAGCGACAGCCCTGTTTTTATATCCCTAAAACAAAGCTCTGAAGGTGAGAGCCTCTGAGCACTCCTCAGTGAAACTCAAACCAGCCTGCAAGGGATGAGCAGTGGCAAGGAAACCCATGTACGTGTGTGAGCCCGAGCATGTGCGTACATACATGTGTGTGCAGGCAGACAACTCCATCCTCACACTCCTATTCTCTTTTGACGTTCCCATCAACTGAATGTTGTGGCTGTTTATTACTGTCATAACTGAATGCTTATTAATTTTATGTTCAATATTTCGATCATAAAACAGATCCTAGCTTTCATTTACTCTAAGTACCATCATCACCTTCTACACAAGCCCAGCTCTGTGCGCTGGGGAGGCCTGGCAGACCACCTTGGCTATGGACCCTTCTCAGACGCTTCTGGCTAATGAAACAATTAATTTTTTTAAAGTCTGTTATTGACATGGTGATCCCAAGAGCACACTATGAGTTAAATATTTGCCTATTATAATTGTGCATTTCACATGCTAGAAGCAATTTCTGTATTATATTACTGGTACAATATTCTGCGCTGTGCAACTCTCCCTAATAAGGAATCAAATTCAATCAGACTTGAGAACTATTCATGTGAATGACTACCATTACTTGATATCATCTGTAATGCAATAAACTGAGTGTTTGATATAATGCTGTTATATTAGGGATATGCATAACCTATTTGTTATCCATCATTTGAATCGCAGAAATGGTGTGATCAAAATTAATTACATTTTAGGGTATGTCTGAATTACAGCTAATAAAAAAAAAAAAAAGAGAGAAAATCAGTTTAAATGTGTTTTTCAGAGAAAAAAAAACAAACAACAAAACCTGTGATGCTGTGATCTCATTTGCAAAACAGCTTTTCTTAAGAAGCTATGCATGGCACCAGGAAAGTTTGTTCACTGCCTAAGCATCTTGCACTGCAAGTTGCAGCCATGTTGGCTACAGAACATGACCTTTCGAAGAAATATTCCATGATATGAAAAAATATCACGCCAGCTTTCAGCATAGAAAACCAAAAAGAACTTATAAAAATAAAAGTCAAATATTTAATATGAAGTGTTACCCACGGGATGCTTTTTCATGAATACATAAATGCAGCTTTTGGGGAATGCCTGTAATTACTGTATTACATTTGGTAAACGAAATCCTGAATTTGAAAACAAATCAATTTGGGCATTTTTTTGAGGAAAAGGGACAGGCAGACAACATATTTTTGCATTTGATTACAGTAATTACTTATGTACATTTAGGTCTTCGATAAGTTCACTGAGAAGCTTTTATCTTAGAGCACAGCTGCACCCCAGCCAACGACAGGACAAATGTAACCACATAAAGAAGGCAGACCTGCAGGATGGGGAGCTGATACTGAGCTGCATCTTTATCACATATATATGTGTGTGTGTGTATATAGATAGATATGGTGTGTATGATAAGTATATATATATATCTCTATGGGATGCAGTCTGAGATGACAAGGTGAGTCAGAAGTGGAAGCGGAGCTGATGCTCAGCCTGGCAGGGAAAGTGTAGTAGGCACGTTGGAGTCTTATGAAAGAGGAAGAAAAAGAAAACAAAGGAGAAAGCAGAAATAGAGGTCGAGTTGTCTGGCCCCGAAGGAGTAGCAGGTATGGCCTGGGCGGTATTGAGAGAGCACCTGATTAAAGGATGGGGAACCATCACGCACAGAACAGGGTTACTTTAAAGGAAATCCTCACTTTTGATCATTAAAAAAGGTTTTGTGTGTGCAGCTATGCTGGACTCCAAAGAGAAGCTGTGGGAGTTGATGGATGGGTCCTGGGGTCCCGGGCAGGAGGTCACTTCCAGAGGCAGATTCTGGCTGCTGCCTGACCTGCCCACCATGCTCCACCACTCCATCCTGCTCCTCTGGCCACACTGCTGGTGGTTGGAGATCTCTTGGGGTCTGCACTTCACAAAGCTCACTTTGGGATGGATGCTCTAATTCAACACAAGAAGTATTTAGCTAGTAGTAAGAAGTGTTACGGTTGTATCAACCCTGATAAAATAATATTAGTCATATATGGGAAGTATTTTGGAGCTTGGGAACTACTCCTAGTATCTCTGAAATATCCATAGGTTTTACCAAATGGTTTCCAACCTGTCTTTGAAAGGCTCTTTGAGTAGTCAGCATTGTTCCTGCACATCTAAGACACGTGGTTCTTCTTAAGCTGGTTTTCAGACATTTATTGAATTTGCTCCTATTTCTTTATCAAGTTATCTTAGGCAAATTCAAAGAACAAATAAACAAAAAATAATTTCCTGGTTTTAATGCATCTTATAGGAGTTTAAAATCCAATGAAGTAGTTTTGTTGAATTATGTCCTACTAGACTTTGTAATAATTCTGTCCTCCTCCTTTTAAATCTTCACAGTTTTGTTAATTACCTTCCCAGCTGGTTGGGGATAATGCCAGTACAGATGCCAGAATTCCCTGATCATATGAAATGTTAAGATTTCCTATTAAAACTTTAAAAAAATTATATGTGGGGTGATACATCAGCGAGAATTCTGGGAATGTTATGAGGAAATTTAAAAGCTATTGAAAAAATAACTATTGTCAACCAGCACAACTCATGCTATATTTGCTTACAGTTCTGTTTTATACATATATGTGAACTTCCAGGATCATTTATTCGCTTTACTGACATGAATAACCAAGGGCATGATTTATAATGATTTGTCATCCAGTATTAGATTTAAAAAAGTTTAATTAATTTTTCATTAGCCACAGTTAATGATGGGCTTGTTAAGCATCTTGAGGTGAAGCCAAGAGCTATTAGCTATATTAAGGACCAGTTTCAAGAAAATTACTCCTTTTATAATCCCCAAAATGAGTTATAATGTTTTCCTCCCCTTTCAGAAAACAGTATTAAGGTATATAGATATATTAAAATCTATACAGAAGACAGGCATTGAGGAAAACTGACCATATAATAGAAATTACCACTCAATTTGTGTACTTATCATGATGAGATCAAACCCCTCAATGGCTATTCTGAAGAAATAGCCTTGTGCAACTAGTTACCATTTCTGGTACTTTAAGGTCAACTCATTAGTTTATGGTATAGCAAACGACTCAATTAGAGTGGGTGACTACTTGGAGGAATATCTTTGCTGCCACTGGACTTCTGCCAGCTGTCTCAACCAGGTATGTAACTAAGACATTAAAATTTGAAGTGAAAATTTAATTGAAAATATAATTTAAAAGAAAAATTAGCTTGCCCTGCTCTGTGGCCCCTGATGGGTGTGAAGGCTGAGCAGGACAGTGGTCATTGTGCCATGACCCAGGACTTGCAAAAGATTAAGAAATAAGTAATTACTGTATAAAAACGTGAGAAGGGGAAAAAAGAAGAAATTCAAATTATTTTTCTAGCAAACCTCCTTCAGATTTTCAGAACAAGGGATTACATTAAAAATTAAATCAAAATCTTAAAAATAAGTGTCTAAACATAGAGCGTGAACAAGATGAATAGTCTCAAAGCTTATTTTGAATGGGTGGGAGGAACAGGCCTATTGAAATAAATGAGAAACGTGACTGCTCAGTAACTCTAAACCCTCAAGAATTGTACCTGTGGGTTTGAACAGGAATTTAGAAGCCTAACTTTTTAGCCTCAATTTTAGCAAATCTTAACCAGAATCTACATTCAATAAAGATGTACTCAAGTAAACAGCCATCTGAGAATGAAAATACTGCTTCATGTGAAAGATTTTAAATTCAGTTCCATTCCAAACTGCAGCAGTTTTAACACTTGTTCACAGCAAATATGGGGAAAGGTGATAAGTCCACTTTCCATGGTGTCAAATGTTTTCCTTAGGTTTTCTACCTTTTTTAGTCACCATAACATATATAATGCAACTCCAAAATGTTAGAAAATCAAATTCAAAATTGCTTCAAAATGTTAGTGTTTAAAAAAAAAACCAAACCAGTCATGTTATGAGACCCTTTTACCCCTTTTTTCCTAAATGAAATTTCAGCAAGCATGGCATGAATTTGAAATGGTGCTGAGACCTTCTGTATGAATTTCAGTAGAAATCCAGAGCAAAGCAAGCCCTAGTGCAACAACTAATGTGAGAAAGGAAGAGATAACAGAGCAGGATCACCCCCCAAAGGATGGACCACATTCCCCCAACATTTTAAAAGATGTTCAGCCTCAAGCCAATGAACTTGGAAACAACTAACTGCACTTGGTCCATGCTTGTCATGTGGATGTAGCATGGATTTATGGGTTGCCTTTAAGCACCTCTGGTATTTTCACTGTTAACCAGCAGTTTGAGGAGCGAAAATCCCTCCTCCTGCTCCTCATTCACTGGGATTTCTGCTGTAACACCACTGTAAACCCAGCACTCAACCGTGTTGCAGATGGACTTCCTTCCACATATAAGTAATTTAGGCTGTGCATGTGTGCAGGTGGGATGCTGGTTGTCCAGGCCCACACAGTGCTGAAGTTCTCCATGAGCACTTCAGATGCATCTGTGTTGACAACACTGATCAGAAAGAGACACAATCCAACGTTGGGAAATGCAAACATGAGTGTAGAGACTCTTTAACCTGACCAAAAAAGAAATTGTGAAAAATAAAGATCATAGTTTCACAGAATGGCCTGTGTTGGAAGGGACATTAAAGCATATCTAGTTCCAACCCTCTGCCATGGGCAGGGACACCTCCCATTAGCCCAGGTTACCCAAACTCCAACCAACCTGGCCTTGAATCCTGACAGGAATGCAAGAGCAGCCACAGATTTCTCTGGGTACCCTGCTCCAGGGACTCCTCACCCTCACAGGGAAGAATTTATCCCTTATACGTAATCTAGATCTCCCCTCCTTCAGCTGAAGGCCATTACCTGAAGGTCCTATTACAGCATGCCCTTGCAATCAGTCCCTCCCCAGCTTTCCTGGAGCCCCTTCAGGTACTGGAAGGCTGCTTTACAGTCTCCCCAGAACCTTCTATTCTCCAGGCTAAACAACCCCAACTGTCTCTGTGTCCATAGCAGAGGTGCTCCAGCATCTGAGCATCTTTGTGGCCATTCTCTGGACTTGCTCCAACAGCTCCATGTCTGTCTTTTGTTGGAGACCCCAGAGCTGGATGCAGTACTGCAGGTGGGGTCTCACAAGAGCAAAGGACAGTGGGAGAATCCCTCCCTCAACCTGATGTTCATGCTGCTTTTGATGGAGCCCAGGACAAGGTCGGCTTTTTGGGCTGCAAGCACATAATCCTGGGTCATGTTAAGCTTCTTGATCACCCACACCCCCAGTTCCTTCTCTTCAGAGCTGCTCTCACTCCATCCTCCTCCCAGACTTTAGTTGAGCTTGGGATTGCCCCAACCCATATGGAGGACCTTGCACATGTTCTTGTGTGATTCTCAGGTAGTTTGCACATGCCTACCTCCCAGGCCTGTCCATGTCCCTCTGGATGGCATCCCTTCCCTCCAGCATATTGACCACACCACACAGCTTGGTGTCATCAATGAATTTGCTGATGGTACACTCAATCCCACTGTTCGTGGCTCCAGGAAAGATGCAGCAACATCCAGATGCACGGTGACCATCCCATTTATATGAGTTTCCTGTATGAAGATGACCTAAATAAGCGCTTACAGCTCAACACAACACACAGCAAGTATGTGAAACACAGGGAACATCCCTGGCCAAGTCTATTCTGGAAAGGCAATATTTCACTGAGAGCAGGAACCTGCACTTTAAAAGCATGAAGAGAAGCATAAGACCCTCTAAATGTCTTGCCTGAGGCAATCTGTTTCCTTTCACGGGATTGCTCTTGAAACAGGTCTACAAGGACTGTTCTTAGCACTTTCCATCCGTGCTGCAGCGATCAGGGCACAGTTCTCACCCCAGATCCACACAGAGATCCCAGAAACACCAGTGGCTGCCGCAGCCCCATCCCAGCCGTGTGTCCCACACGTCCCAACCTCTCTCCTCTGTGCATCAGACCCACCCATCTGAGGAAAGCAGCAGAACCAAAGCTGTTATGTTGCAAACTGTGATGCTGAAATCAAGACATACATAAGGTAGAGGGGTTTATATAAGTAAGTACACAAAATGTATTTGTTTTCTTAATGTAAACCTCTTTAAGACAAATGCACCTAACTCATGCTTAGATTTGCTGCTGACATATGCTGTTAGCCAACTTCAACCACTAGTGAAATGATCAGATTTATTTTTCCATCTTCATTTTGATTTTTTTACCTCAGAAACCCAACATATATGTTTGATCAATACCCATATTTGGTCAATTTAAACAGTAAGGCACGTTCTGTATGAGTAGAAAAGATTGTTTGCTCCTCAGCTCTTTTGCATGTGCTGAAGAGGATGCTTGGAAGGAACAGAACTAAAGGTGTGCAAGTTACCACAACCCTGGACTGTCTCACCATCTCTGATGTGCTTGACATCACAGCCTTGAGAGTGTTAAGTTAATACACGGCTTTGGCAGGAGTGCAGGTATTGTAAAACTACCCCATGTTAGACCTAAGTCTTGGTGATCTGTCTTACGAAAATTGCAGGCTTTTATTCCTCCCGCTAGAAATAGTAGGTGTCTGTCTATCAGTTGTTAATCGGTCTTTACTGGATGCTGTAGAGGAAGGAAAGGAAGGAAAGGAAAGGAAAGGAAAGGAAAGGAAAGGAAAGGAAAGGAAAGGAAAGGAAAGGAAAGGAAAGGAAAGGAAAGGAAAGGAAAGGAAAGGAAAGGAAAGGAAAGGAAAGGAAAGGAAAGGAAAGGAAAGGAAAGGAAAGGAAAGGAAAGGAAAGGAAAGGAAAGGAAAGGAAAGGAAAGGAAAGGAAAGGAAAGGAAAGGAAAGGAAAGGAAAGGAAAGGAAAGGAAAGGAAAGGAAAGGAAAGGAAAGGAAAGGAAAGGAANGAAGGGAGGAAGGAAGGTAGGAGGGAAGGAGGGAAGGAAGGGAGGAAGGAAGGGAGAGGAAGATTGCAGATTTTACAGCTAAGCAAAAATAGGAGGAAACAAGCATAGTTGGAGCCTCCTGGGTCTACACTGTGCTCTCATGGACCTGGGAAGGGGAATGTAGGGCACATCACTTGCAAGATGAACAGATCTTCACCCTCTCAGGTCACTTTCTACAAATTTCCCCTTCTCTCTGCAACCTTCAGCTTACATGGTCCAGAATGATGTTTTTTCCGGCTCAGATGAGTAAATTCCAACCAGTGTGAAAAATCAGGGATTTGGCTTCTTAGAACAGAAATTGCTGAAGTTCTGGTGAAAATAAATTCCAGCTGGTTCTAATGAAGTGATGCTCTGTCCAACAACACCCAGGCAGAAGCTGTGCTTATATGCCTCTTCAGGGAACATAAGGGTACAACACTAAGGCTAAGGACTGTCTAGATTGTACAGATGTCAGTCACAAACCAGTACAATATCCTAGGGGGGTAAAAAAATCATTTTATGACCTATAAATCATATAAAGGAGTAAAATTTTCGATTAAGATGGAGGAGAAAATGTGTGGTGCTAAACTCCCAGCATAATGGGCTGTATGGATATTCTGAAGCACAGGAATAAATTTAGCATCCCTGCCAAAATAACAGGAAAGAGGTTGGAAACATGTCCCCCAGTGTTGGTACCGTTGTGTTTGTCTGGCACCGTACCTCTCACATGAGCTATTAGCAGGTCTGCCCAGGGCTCGAGCTGACGATGGGGGCATAGTGTACCACGTCCAGCACCTCCCAGAACATGTCAGACAGTGAAGGATGGGAGGAAAAACCCTAGCAGCAACACTAACACTGATGTGGGAATTTGTCATGGTGACATTGATGGTACTGAGAGTCCTACATCGTAATGATTGGTTTACAATAAAAATTACTCCAAATGCTGGATCAGAAAAAGGATGGTTCAGTCCATCAAATCACTGTCAGCTGCAAATTAGGTTGCCCATCCCTAGGCAATGGGGAACATAATTGGCTTTGTCCATTGCTGGTTTTATTTTTATCTGTTCTGTTAAAGCTGGGCTCTTTCCTCACTCACACTAATAGAGAGAAAAGGGCTTGGTGCAGAAAGGCTCTTCCACACTTTACACCCACAATAAATGGGGCGAGTTAGCCCTGGATTTCTAAAATTAGCCAAAGATTGTTTGAAGGAATACTTTCTGTCACAGCAAAGTTACCTTCAGGAAAGCAAGGAGAGACAAATACCTATTTTAGCATGTGGACTTACAGCCTTAGACTGAAACAATCCTCAGACCATAAGTGGCCAGTGCTCTAGTTCAGACCCCACAGTTACACAAGAGGGGCTGGGGGTGGGGAGGGTGGAAACCTTCTCCTTTCTAATCCTGGAAGTATTTCAGTAACTTTGAAACCTGCTATAATTTGCTGGAGACAGGATGGAAATATATACATCTAACGCCTCCCTTCCTAGGGACTGATCATTTTGACACCATGAGTTGCAAGGCAAAGTTGTTGCAATGTGATGTCTTAGCATTTCTACAAAATGTGACAACGTAGGATGAGGTTATGAAGTTGTGTCAGGCTGAAATTACCACCAAGAGACTTTACTGGGAGCATATGAGCAACTCAAACCAATTTCTATCTCCAGAGGGTTGGGATATGGTGCCTTTGTTGCTGGGAACACCTGTGCTACAAACTTGGAAGTAGTCTCTGTCCCCAGGATGACATACAACTGTCAGACAGCCGAGACACTCTCCAATTCTCCACGTCCATATACATGAGTATTCAGCTGTCTATAAGCTCCAAATATTTCTGTTTTCCTCCCTGTTCACAGATTTAAGACAGTGCCCTTCCCTGGGTAGCAGAGCTCTCTTAACACATCTCCCTGGCATTGCAGGGTACAGCGAGACTCAGAAAAGGAGAAAATCCACAAAAAAAAAGTAAATAAATTTAGCTGACTAAGTAGGAGGGGGATGACCTGTCTGTCATCTTAACCTGGAGAATTCGCTGCTCTACTTCCTTGGCTCTCTCTTTCATTCTAACTTTAGGGCAACTTAGCAGCTGTCACCTGCGTACCTGGGAAATCCGCTGCCCTACTAAGGGCTTGTCTGAGTCCTGGCTCTGCGTGGGGAAACAAGGGCATGCACCAAGCCAAGGGACTAGGAGGTTTAACTACCCTTCACGTTGCACCCGGCACAGAAGAAGGATGCCTGGGAATAGCTACTCATAGGATTATGTTCATCAGCAAAAGGGAAATAATTTCAAGGACAAATCAGAGTCCTCCCCGAGGTACAAACAGCTCTAAAGGAGTAACAGTTATTTACTGCCCACCTAGAGCTGTAGGTCTGTGTCCAGTTTGTATCACCCTTCCCTTGCCATGTATGTGCATGGATGGCAGAGACGATGCTGTGGCACTGTCTTAGTTCTGCACAACCAGGGGCTGCTGCAACCAGGGGTCAGGGAAACAATGAAAAACAAGGTTTGGAAAGATGCATATAATAATGCTGAAGACTTAGGAAGAACTAGTGAAGGGTTGTTGTCATTATTATTGTTGCTTTATAATTATTATTGTTATTGTTATTATTAGTGTTGATGGTAATGATGTTGATGTTGTTGTTGCTGTTGCTATTATTATTATTACTGTGATGATGATGATGCTATGGCAGGTGAAAATCACAGAAAGAAAAATGTTTGCTTTGCAGATACCTATTCCACTCCCCATCTCATCCTGGACCAGGAGACAGTCCTGCTGCTAACCCGCAGCCCTAATTTCTTCTCCTGGAAATAACAGAATCATTCTGGCAAACAAAAAAAACCCAAACCCCAACCTCACATCTAACCTCAATAAATAAAGTACCCTGAGCTGGGGTATTGCCCTCCTGCAAGCTCTGAGGTTCAGGACCATTGCAGATGGGCTTCGGGCGGGTTTGCTGTGATAAGGCTTTCACGTGACATCGCTTTTCAGTTGTCAGCAAAAGTCCTGTGGATTAGTGTCCCCTGAAATCTCACTAAGCAGCTTGCCCTAAAATGTGCTTTATGTGGATCATTCGGAAAACCGCACGAGACAAAACATTAATTACGAGAAAAATAGGTCTCTCTCTCTTTTTTTTGGTCAACCTGTCCAGCATGTGTTCCTATGCTTGGGCTGCATCATTGAGAACTTTGCTTGTCGGTTTTTTTTAAAGTCTGCAAAGAAATTAAAAATGTGACCCTGCTCTGAATTGCAAAATGAAAATCAGAAGCAAAACCCTGTTTTACCTTTCCCTTTAATTGAATCCAGCCAACCTCCTTCTACTCTGCCTTGCAGTCATTTACAGATATGCAAATGGTTTGAAATAAATGTTGCTGTTTTCCTCTGCACTGCATACCAGAAAATCAGACAATGTGTGTGGTTTCATAGGTTTTTCGGCAATTTTGCCGTTCTGCTGCTTTCATGTTTTAATCCAGTTTAACAGCACAACATGTTTTAGCCATATATTCTTAAAAAAAACCCAAAACAAGCCCACAAAAAAACCAGTTTGTACCTGGACAATATTGATGATGTCCCTTTGACAACCTGAAAAACTTTAACATCTACAGGGTAATTTTTAGCAAGACCTGTCAACACAAGGGGCACAAGTGAGAGGCTCGTGATTGTGGGGAGAAGCACTGGAGGGGGACAGGAGGTCTGAAGCCCTAAAGATCCACAGATCTGCTGCTCACAGTGCCTCCTGCTGCCATGGGTGGATGAGATGCACCCACAACACCTGTCCCTTGTCCCTGCACTCTGGGCTCACTTAGATATCACTGGCAGAAAAAAAAATAGTTAAATCTCCTGTTAATGTTGAGCCTTCAGCACAAAAAGGACATGGACCTCTTGGAATGCGTCCAGAGGAAGGTCACAAAAATTATCAAAGGGCTGGAGCACCTCTCCTATGAAGCCAGGATGAGAGAGTTGGGGTGGTTCAGCCTGTAGAAGAGGCGGCATCGGGGAGACCCTACAGCAGCCTTCCAGAAAGGTGCTGATAAGAAAACAGGGGAAGACGTGTTCACGAGAGCATGGAATAGAACGAGGGGTAACATTTTCAAAATAGAAAAGAGATTTAGGGTGGGTATTAGGAAAAAAAAATTCACTGTGAGGGTGGTAGATCACTGGCACAGGGTGCCCAGAGATGTAGTGGATGCCCCATCCCTGGAGACATTCAAGGTCAAGTTTGATGGGGCTCTGAGCAAACTGGTCTAGTGAAGATGTCCCTGCTCACTGCAGGGGGTTTGGACTAGATGACCTTCAAAGGTCCATTCCAACCTTACACATTCTATGATTCTATGGACATTAGTAACCTTTGGGAGAACTACACTAAGACCTTCGCTGGATTTCTTATGCATGGAGACAGGGTTGTAAACACGAAGAGGAATGATCACAAGTAGATTCATACGTACCAGTCACTGGTAGGAAGATTTTCCGTGTATAGTTTTTTTGTCTGTACAGTACCTTGCATGAAGGAAGCCTTGGCACTCCCACAGTGTAAATTATTATTATTATTACTAATCTTTACATTAGACTCTTTCCATATTCAGAGTAACCTCTCTGGGAAAGTGCAGAGACTTGCTGGGTGGTGAAAACAGTTCTTGCAAACCTACTTTTCTTGGTTATTATTTTTTTCCTGAAAGGGTTAACACAGTAAAATGTAATTAGCCTCGGATTTTCACGGGTCGGTTGCATATTTAGCTCGATCTATTAACATCGCCTTGGCTGCAGCCTTCACAATGGCACCGTATCACTCAGGTCTTTCACTTTATTCCTCTAATACTGCTCAGTGAGGAAGGAAGGACAAATCAGACAGCATCAGCTTGAAAATACATTCCGAATATAACAGCTTGATTGCCGCTGACCACCCAGAGGACAGGTGTGACACATATTTATGGGCTTGATTTTAAACCAATATCCGTCCATTTCATTTATGAGTCCATTACATGTTTTATTTTGACAGTTCCACAGTGGTGTTCCTGCAGTCTCTTGGCCATAAAACGTTCACAGTGGGATGTGTAGCTTATTATTTGGTGTGTAGGCACTGTGCACCCCACAAGCTGACGAACTATGTACAATTTATTCATTGGATTTTAAGCCTAGTTAAATCAACAGCTAAAGGAAGCCTTCCTCACACACTCTGAGCTGCTAATGTTTAATACTGTAAAAGTGGTTAGGAAATGCTGAGCATTGTTATGGATTTTATGTTACGACATGGTACTGTCCTTCTTACACTAACAACAAAGATTTGTATCTATACTCAGGAATCCAAATTCTCAAAAGTTTTTTATGAATCTTCTCATATTGAGATTTTTTTCCTAAAATTCCAGTTTCTGGAAGGGAACTATTTGACAAGCTGATTTTTCTAGCCCACCAGCCCACTGGAGATAGATGGATGGTACAGAAACACAGAAAATTGATTAAAAAATAAAATCCCTAAACACAAAAACATCAAAAAATTAAAGATAAATAAAATCATACAAAGATGTAGGTATACATGTGTGAGTCTGCATATACATATACACTTATATATACTTCTAAGATTAAAATTTGAGCCAATTTAATGATATATGATGCTTAATATATGACTTAGCGAGGCATATAGTGTTGACCTAGAAACCTTCAGTTCTTTCATTTGCATTTTTAATATCATTGTTTCTATTGGAACCTAGTTCCAAATACAGGTTTTATTAACTTTTCCTATGCATTTGATGAGGAGATATATATATATATAGATATAGAGATATAGATATAGATATATATGGAGAGAGAGAGAGAAAGAGAGATAGTTATATTATAGACTTGCAAATAATTTGTCCCTTAACATGAACAACAACAGAAATGTAGGGTTTGGAGGATGCTCAGGGGATCACCTAAAGCATCTCTAGGCCACAGGAATTGCCATCTGACATTCCTCATGGAGAACCTCACCTGCCTTTCTACAGGCCTCTTGTGCCAGAGGCTCTGCAACCTCCTCAGTCAGTCTTTCCATCCTCACCATCAGAAGCATCTCCCTATTATTTGATATAAATCTTTCTAGCTGGAAATTAATTTCTTGCGCTCTCTCTCTGATGCTATTTGTAGAGAACAAAGCAATCCCTTTATTTTTCAGCATATATTTGTATCATTCTAAAGTATTATCATGTTCCTCCCACTCTTCCATTTAGAACAGTCCTAATCTACTCTTTCCTCTTAGGTCTTACTTTCTAAACCTCTGATCCTTCTCATACATCTACATGTAATGACTATCTGGATGCAGTGATCAAAAATGCTGGTTCCTGCTGTTCCTTGTAAAAGAAATTCCCTATTATATAAAATGGCAAAAAAACCCTTCAACAAAGACCTATCTTGGTACTTGAAAAATGAAAAGCAGCTATTTTCCTCAGCTTTTCCCTCCTGTACAAAATGGTGCTAGACACAGAAATGAGGAGCTCTGCCTGTATAGCACAACCACACTACTGAATTTTTGGTACCGATTTCCTGAGCCAGAAGAAAAGCCACCTCCTTCCCTGGCGGGTGGAAAGAGAGGGAGCGACACTCCTCCAGAGATCAGTTTAGAGCTGATGGCTGAGGAAGACACACTCGATACTTTGACTGATTCTGTCTCTCACCATTTAATAATTGCAGAGTAATAAAAATAATACCTTAAGTGCTTGATAATGTGTTAATGATTCATGCACTAGAAACCCAAGTGTTGCAGTATTACATGTTAGAAGAGATCCAAGAGTTTAAGACCCAATTCCCTATTGCTATTTTTACAGACTCACTTTAGTCCACAACTTCCATCACAGGTACACTGGAATCAAGGTGTGTCAGTTTGTTTTGAATTTCACAGCTGAGCCCATTTAGGATGAGAGCTCACCTTTTATTCATAACCAGAGGATACTATCAGACTTATGTCATCTGTAACAAAAAGAAAGGAGGGCCTCTGCTCTTGTGAGGGCAGAGAAAACATCATTCTCATAATCTCTTGATGATGATGGAGGAAGTCTATCTCTATTTCAGAGGAGATCTAATTGCAGCCTAACAGTACAGGAAAGTGGGAGAGGGATGGTTCACCAGGGAGTGCAGTGGCAATGGCTTCCAGCTGAAGGAGGGTGGGTTTAGATTAGACTTTAGGAAGAAATTCTTCACTGTAAGGGTGGTGAGGCACTGGCACAGGGTGCCCAGAGAGGTTGTGAAAGCCCCCTCCCTGGAGGTGTTTAAGGCCAGGCTGGATGGGGCCTAGAGCAGCCTGGCCTAGTGAGTTTGTTCTTGCCCATGGCAAGGGGTTGGAACTAGATGAACTTTGAAGACCAAGCATTCGGAGTCTATGATCCCTAGCTGTCCTCAAAGAGGAACTGCAAGGAGCAGTGCTGTGGGAATTTAGGAATGGGAGAAGGGGAAGAGGAGAAGTAGCTAACAGTAAATGGAAAATTCTGGCACCACTGGACTAAATGGAAGTGTCACCATTGACATCACTAAAAGTAGGCTCAAGACTGATCTAAAAAGCAATTTAGAATATGAGCTTTTCTTTCCAAATGAGCAGTAAGTGCCCTCCTTCAGACAGAATTCAGCGCAGTAATAGTGCCTTCCATTACATTTTAAATTGATTGGCTTTATGGCCCGATCCTGGGGAATTGCCCTAGCATGATCTCGTTGGGCTCGTGTTTCTAATTCTGGCAACACTAAATCCAGATGCCCGGAAAATCCATGCTGTTGGTTACAGCACGTGCTGTTGGGTAATCTCCCTTTATCGTGTGAAATTAGGGAGAAATAAAGGCACTGGGATGCACATAAGATTACCCACAGGGTGAAACAAAAAATGTAAAAATAAACCAAGATGATTATTCTGCAACAAGTGCTTCAGCTAAGAGGATTCAAACACTATTTTTGCATTATCTAAGATTTCCCTTCAATCCTCCTAAATGTGATTCCCAGAGGCGCTGTGACCATCACTGATGGGCTTGGGCTTGGTCAACAACGACTCTGGCCTTGAGCCGTCTGGTGTTTACTCTGTTGGGACTGGAGGAAGCTTCTGGCTGCTTCTTCCAGAAGACACCCCTACAGCCCCCTCTTCCTTCACCAGAACCCTGGTGCAGGAAACTATGCAAAACTATGACACCAGGGTAGCAGTTATCACTTGAAGGTCTCTGCCCTGCCACTGGTGTCTGTGGGCAATCATAGAATCATAGACTGGTCTGGGTTGGAAGGGACCCCAAGGATCACAGAGTTCCAACCCCTCTGTCACAGGCAGGGCCACCAACCTCCAGGCCTGGATCTACACAAGGTTGCCCACGGCCCCATCCAACCTGGCCTTGAACCCCTCCTGGGATGTGGCATCCACCACCTCTCTGGGCAGCCCGTTCCAGCACCTTACCACTCTCTCTATAAAAAACTTTCCCCTAATATCTAATCTAAACCTTCCCGCCTTTAGCTTTAGTCCATTCACCCTTCTCCTGCAATGGATGGAGAGATTCAGAAAGCACCATTCCAAGTCCATGTTCCTCCTTCATGCAGTCCATGTTCGGCCTCACTTAGGACATCAGAACCTGTCCTCATGCTATGAGGTAAAAATAATTCCCTCAAGAGAAAAATAAATAAATAAATAAACAAATAAGTCTATTTTAAAAAAAAATTTAAAAGCTTTAAAAAGCAGCAGTGGAGGATGTGGCTGCCCAGCTGCAGAGATGCCTATGTGAAGTATGGGAAGAGCTGAAGAAGCCCCTCTCTGCACCAGAGCAGAGCTCATAACTCTGTAGTTCGGATGGGAAGAGATTACCCTGAGGGAATTATTCTACCTTTGATCCACGCATGAAATTCTGGCTGCTGTCAAAGGAAGTTGTGCATGCCTAACCATGGCTGTATATCATTCTAATAAAGGCCAAAGAGAAGCTCATATATAAATGGAGTGCGAAGTTTTTTGACACTGGCTATAATAAATATCAGCACATTTAGAAAAAAACCACGGGCTTACGTGCCTGAGGTGGGAGAAAAGCTATAGCTTTGCCTGATTTACTAGAAGGAAATATTTAAGGCCATTGAATCGTTAGGTAAAAAACTGATCTTGAAATGTCAGGCATTGGTGAGGAAAACAGAACTGTCAATTTTGTCCATTGAAAACTCCCTTCTATTTCGCATACTTTTCCCTTTTATTTTTAATAACAAACCATTAAAAATACCACACTCATGATTTGCTGGTGTTTGCTGTTCCCTTTTAATAGTATCCATTAGTTCTTTCCTCCTTTCTTTTTAATATTTACACATCTCAACAAATACTGGGAAAAAAATTTCTCTGCTGAAAAAAACCCAACCCTAAATCCCATGAGTAAAAACCAATTACACAGAGCTTGTTACTGAGGGCATCTCTGGGCCTTCTGTACAGCCTCAGTGTCCTATGGAGTTTAAAGTAGCTGAGGATGTTTACATTAGAAGTAGTCTGTGATAAGATCATTTGGTGTGTTGATGTTTCTTAACTTCGTATAAAAATAGTGCATGGGTTATACTGCCCTGGGAAAAATCAGCAGCTATTCCATAGGATAATATATATAACTGATAAAGAGGTGACCAACAGTACAAATTGTGGGCAGAAGCAACAGTTTGACATAGGAAGCTCTCCAGTCCAAAGAATTCTGGCTGAAATGGCCCCATTTAAAATTCTTACATTTTTTCCATTTCATGTGTATTCACCGATGTTTATGCTGTTCAAATAGTCCACACCCATCCTTACATACAGCATGTCAAATACCCGGGCTGTAGGGAGAAAAGGATACCAGCGTTCAGCTGAGCAACTGGTGGAGATACCTTAGGGCCTCCTGCATCAACCCTTGAAGTCACAAGAAGAACTGAGCCTTGGCCTGAGTTCTCACAGTCTGTATCTCATCCTCCCGCAGTCAACGAAACCTTCGCATTGGCTGGAGGGGGACAGGACAGCCCTATGTACCAGATTCCAAACCCCTTGAAACTTGAGTCCAAACAGATGAAGAGGTTGTGGTCCCTAAACCAGCATCGGAACAGCATGGCACAGAAGTATTCTCTCCCAGAGAAGTACTGCAGGTAAATTCCACCTGATAATTTTATTTCTCTGTCTGTCTGATAAATGGGCAGAGAGAGAAAAAGGAAGGTTAAGCATCATAAACCGCCTCACTAACCGCTATGCAGAGAAGATTCTCTACTCAGATTTTCCTCTGCCAACACTTTCAAAAACCACTGAAAATTCAGTTTGAATTTTGACACAGTTGAACCATTTATAATTTCCAAATCCAAGAATATTTGAATGTTTTGGGTGGTTGTTGTTGGGTTTTTAAGAAAAAAAAAGAAAGAAAAAGAAAGGTTGGGGGTGGGGGGAATGTCAATTTTAAATATCTGGACCCTAAAAATGAAATCTCATGGGGACACCAGAGGGGTCACCAAGGCAGTGAAGGAATTTTAAGGCTCAGGTCTGAAGCCAGCTCAGCAGACTAATGGCATTACCAGATGTCTGCATCCCGTAGCCTGTCGACATTCCTGCCCAGGACCCCTCTCTTACAGCAGACTTACAGCACTGCGTTTTCCACTCTGGCTTTTCCTCCTAATTCAAGGATATCCACGCTACATGAACGAGGCCCCCAAAGGCAGGGTGCCCCATGGGAAGCCCTCTCCAAGCCCTGTTTCCCAATGGGGGCATATGAGCAGCCCTCCCCGGAGCACCAGGCTGGCACCTTTCCCAAGCGAGTGCATGTGGGCTTTGCATCACGGATTAATCAGCATCACAGCTCGCTCGTAGCTCTCTGCTCCCCCTCCCACACTTGGGTTCCCACACGTTCACCTGCCCCAATAAATGGCAGCTCAAGGCGATTTCCCTCTCCTCGCCATGGGTGGGCGTGAGCGCACCGCAGGAGCGGGCTTGGCTGGAGTTTGTGAGCAAAAAGGCTGCTGAAGCCTAGGCACTGGCCCTGTCTTAAACCTCTCCACACTGATCCAGAACCTCAGAACTACTCCCTAGCCTCAACAAAATATAGAGCCAGGAGGCAGCTCCCATCTATAATAATTACAAGAGAGTTTCCCTTGCCCTTGCACTATTTATTGCTTTTGTCCTTACCACAGATTGCTTGAGACAGAAGAGACTATTAAAGATCAGAATATTTCTTTCTGGACAGGCAGAGAGAGCTTTGGTAAAAAAAAAAAAACAAACCTCCCTCTTTCTCCTCTCATTGCCACTTCCATTAGAAAGGGACGGGGCTGGTTTGCGCTGCAGATTGACTGAAGCGTTAAATGACTGCGTTGCGATGACTGCAGCGGGGGGAATGGTTGCCTCCAGTGGAAATGTAAGGCTGTTAAGGATACTTTTGGAAAGGTACAATAATTGTTCCGAGTCTCCTTTTCCAATTCATCACAAAAGCCATCTGTGGCTTCTCTCTTCCCTTATTTTCACAAGGCTGGCGGGGTGGAAAGGTGCATTTCGGTAATTACAAGCGAGGCTGGGAAGAGGCAGCCAGGAGGGCACCTGTCAGCCTCCCACACGGGTGACATGCATCTTCACTGACTCCACAGCTCCAGGACGCGGTTTTGCAAGGCACTAGCTTGCTTGCCAATAATAATTATTATTATTAATAACCGGGTGACGTCCTGATCTTGGTTACATCAGTCTGCCATACCCTTAAGCCCGAGCTCCTGCCAGTCACACTCACGCTGATCCTGTTCTCAGCAGGTCGTGGCAAGAAAAGGAGCGGAGATGGAGAGGCTGTGAGCTGCTCTGGCTGGAGGGATATGTGGGGGAACGGCCCGCCGTGATTCTCGTCTCCTGGCAGAGGGGACAAGCGAACACGGGTCCTTCTACCCCGCCAAAACCAGGGTCAGCCGCCTCTCCTCACCCCGCTGCGAAGCTGCAGGATGCATCCAGGATGCCAGCGGGAGGTGAAGGGCGATACCTCTCCTCCACGCCGAGGGCATCC
>VZTU01033855.1:257134-288476 GCA_013400835.1 Zapornia atra | reverse complement strand
AGGGTGAGTGAGTGCGGGGCGCGCGAGGGCGGTTTGCGGGGCCGGGCTCCCCGCGCTCCCGCCGCAGCGCAGGGCAGGGGAGTTGTGAGGGGAGCGGCTGGGGGCTTGGGGGGCCGTGGGGACACTTGGCGGCTCCCTGCAGCTCCCTGGGAGGGGACGGGCGGGGAGCGGGGTCGGTCTCTCCCAAGGAACAAGAGGAAGCGGCCCCGAGTTGTGCCAGGGCAGGCTGAGATGGATGTTGGGAAGCGTTCCCATTAGATGTGCCAGTGTAAAGCTGAGTTACAGAGGAGCACAGCCATTCCCACAGTGACTGGAGCCGTCTCCTCCTTGAGACCGCGTGTGGGGTCTCAAGCCACCGTGCCCTCCGGCCCTCGGGCCTGATAAGCTTCACTCCTACTTTACTGAGCAGAAACAATGTGGAATACGCAGAGGTGTGGGCACCGATGGCACACCAAGGACGATGTGCTGCTATGTTTTCTCATTCCTGAGTTTTAAGTGGCCGCAGGTGACTGTGTGACCTCAGGAGTGGTTCCCATTCCTCCTCCCAGGGTCTCCTGCCCGGCACAGCAGGTTGAAGGGGGATGTGGAGGAAAGCTCTTTGTTGGGATTTTCCCTACAGAATAATTAAAACCATAGTGGGGGGGAAATGTCCTGTGCTTAGTGATGTTGGGCTGTCCTGGACCTTGTTTGGAGCAGGTTGGAGGTTCCTGCTCCCATGCTCCAGTGTCTCCTGGGTGCATCCCGAAGGCACCACACCAGCAGCGATGCTGTTTGCTCACCTGTGGCTTTTGAGTCCTCTGCCTTGATGCAGCACTGGACTCTGTGCTGGGTGCTGGCCTGTGTGAGTGTGACAGGCTTAGCCCTCGCCCTCCCAGCACCTGTGGCAGAAACCATGGCTGTGAGCCCAGTTCCCATTGACTCCCCAAATTCCTGGTCTGCAAACACAGGAGGAGACACACCTTAAAGCCAGCAGCCCGACCGAGTAACCATTCAGGAGCTCTTTGCTGCCCCATCCGTCAGTCCGGCAGTTTTTCCATCTGTCTGTCTCATTATTTTGGGAGGGGAAGGTTAGAGCGAATCCCCTGCTAATTATAGCACTGCTTAGCATCTACGTCTGCAGAGTGCTGCGCTCAGGAATAGGGCTGTCAGAATTGTGTTGGCAAATGAGAGTGTGTCAGAGGAGAAGAGCTCTTCCTTGTGCACACTTCATGTAAAACCTAGGTCTTCCCAGTCATTATTTAGGCTACAAAAATGGTTCCTTAAAAAATACTTCACTGTGAGAAAAAATACAGTGATGGCTGAAGGGAGCAACAGCAATCTGGGTGCCAGGGTGGGATGAGTGGCTTCATCGAGTGCCGGCCTCTGCTGCGTGGTGGCCATAGAATCACAGGGGTTTAAGGGCCCTCCAGAGCCCATGGGGTCCAACCCCCTGCCAAAGCAGGGTCCCTAGGACAGGGCACACAGGGCGGTGTCCAGACGGGGCTGGAATCTCTCTAGAGAAGGAGACTCCACACCCCCTGGGCAGCCTGTCCCAGGGCTCCCTCACCCTCACTGGGAAGAAGTTCTTCCCCACATTGGGGGGGAACTCCCTGTGCTCCAACTTGAGCCCATCGCCCCTTGTCCTGTCCCCACAGACACTGAGCAGAGGCTGCCCATGTCCCCCTGTGTCCCACCCTTCAGCTATTGATAACCACTGATCAGATCCCCTCTCAGGCTGCTTCTCTCCAGGCTGAACAGCTCCAGCTCACTCAGCCTTTCCTCACAGGGGAGATGCTCCAGGCCCTTCATCATCTCCAGAGCCTCCTCTGGACTCTCTCCAGGAGATCCCTGGCTGTTTGATCCCAGGGAGCCCAGACCTGGACACAACACTCCAGGTGGGGCCATCATAAACCCTGCTGAAGAATAGCTTCAGGAAGCAAGGCATGGAAATGCTGCCACTGGTTACGTGGGTCAGGCTGGCTCCTGGTCAGCCTTGTGTTATTGTCCTGGTTCCTGGCTTTGTTTTCCTTTGGTGCTGGGACTTTTCCACCTGTCTAGCCACTTGGGTTTAAATTGCAGGGGAATCCAGCAGGGAGAAGTGGATCTGCAGGGAAGTATTCCTGTATCCTCACAACAGGGTAAACTGCTTTATTTGGTGAAAGTCTTCAGGCACAGGCTGCCCAGGGTGGTGGTGGGGTCACCGTCCCCGGGGGGGATTGGAAGGTGTGTGGATGTTCTGCTTGGGGACATGGTCTAGAGCTGGGTTGGTCAGGGTTAGGCTGGTTGGACTCGGTGGTCTTGAATGTCTCTTCCAACCCAGGTGATTCTATGATTCTTTATGCCTTGCAGCTGCTTTCCACCCACCCCTAGCACAGTGATGCGGGTGGGACCCGGCTGCACCTGGGAGCAGAGCTGGCTGGGGAGAGGCAGGTGGGAGGAGGGGGAGGGCAGCAGCTTGCCCCATACTGATCCAGGGGTTAGGGCTGAGCCTGGCTCTGGTCTGCATTGAGGTGCTGACATGAGACACATGGGAGCTGGCCGTGTGCTTGTGCCAGGGCCCAGGCTGCACCCACTGCCGAGGCATGTTCATGGCTGGATTGGGGGATGGCTCTGGCTTCAGTGGGCTCTGAGCCCTGTCTGGGGCACTAGGATAGAGAGTAGGGGAGAAATGTGGTGGTGAAGCTGGGCTGGACATTGCAACTTCGGCAGGCACAGAGTTAGAGCTTAGCATGAAGAGGTGAGCTTGCTGGCTCTCTGAGGGGTTCATGGAGTTTACCTTTTTTAATGGGGGGTGTGTCTGTAGCTGCTGCTTTGGCACACTGGGCGCTTGACCAAGAATGGGCCAGCTCTTCCACAGTTCGACTCATGTCCCTGGGAGAGGATCTCTTGGATACAAGAGCTGTGCCCCATAAACACACAAACAAGCCTGACGTGGTGTGGCAGAGCCCTGCTCCAGCACACGCTGCGGCTGAAGAGCGATGTCTCTGCAGAGTGGCTGGCTGTCATGCAGTGTCCCTCAGTCCCAGGGCTCTGGAAATCACAGGCCTGGCTGGATGTTTCCATGTACTTTTGGGGCTGGTTTTTTGTAAACATAAGTTGCCACCAAGGAAATAATCTGCACAGATGGCCAGTGCTTCCTGTGCATACCCCATGTGCTGTGCACCTCGTGCTGGGTGATTCCCACCGCGGCTGCAGGAACCTGAGGGTTTCAGTTCCCATTTTTCTGTTCATGTGGTAGTGTGGGGCTTTCCAGGGGACAGTCTGCGTGTGAGCAGAACAAACCTGCACAAATGAGAGCTCTGAGTACCTGAAACACTAAAGTATCCTATTTCTAAGAGCAGTTTGTGTCTCTGCAAGCACATCTCCAGCGTGAGTGCACCCTCCCCATGCCGCCCGGCAGGCATCTCCATGTGTGCTGGGGAAGAGAAGGGTCAACGCCCTGGCACGCTGCTTGCATAATGCAACCAGGAGCTCGCTTGGGATATATGGGTGGTTTTTTTCTCCAAGGTGAAGTAAGTGCTGCAAAAGGCTTTTATGACTCAGTCCCTAGCTCAGCAATCTCATCGCACACTTAATATCAGTTTACAAGCTGCAGGTAGTAAGTGCTGGAGGCAAAACAAACAGGCACCGCATTAGAGCGGGCGGGAGGGAGCACGAGCTGAAACCTCTTCTCGAAGGCAGGGAGAGAGCTGCCCTAAAACCAGCATTAACTGGGCACAGCCCCACACCCTGAGCCTTTGGAAGCTCCTCTGCTTACAAAATAGAGGATGCTTTGGGGCAAAATGGCATCTCCCCTTCTCTTGATGAGCTTTAAAGATTCATTGCATCATGGAGAAATGTATTCCAGTCAGTTCTGTGGCACAGTTGCAGTGGTCACTACTGATGCTGTACAGCAGTGCCCTGACACAGCCCTCCAGGCTCAGGCCCTGTCTTGTTCAGGGGTGCAGAACACGGGCCCTCCCGCAAGTGCCCCACAACTGCCAGTCAAAAGAGTGCTGGGACCTCCTGACCCCAGCCGTCCCAGGTGGGGCTGGGTAGCTGGGGCTGCCCTGTGGGGCCCCCAGGCTGTGGCCAGTGATGGGGGTGCTCCCCTTCTCCCCCACCACAGCGGGCAGTGGGATGCTCAGCCTGAGGGATGCAGGGTCCATCAAGCCTGCAGGTACCCGGCATCGTGTGCCAGGACAGGCAGTCAGAGGCTGCTTTACGTGATGTGAGCATCTGCCTTGTGGGACCAACGTGCCCCCAGAGCTGTGCTGTGCTCTGGTGAGCTCATTATAGCTCGTTACTTTTCATTGGTTTGCTTAAGGCTGCATAAACATCAGCCATGGGCTGAGGAGATCAGCGCTGCCCTGGGAGGTGTCAAAGGGCCTGTTGGGTACCAAATGGCCTCTTGCTGCTGCCCTGCACCGATCCCCACTAGTACCTGTGGTGTTCAGGTTTGGGGTTGATCAAAGTGATCCCCAACAGAAGTGCTGTTTATAGCTGGGTTTGTGTGTGGGTATCTTAGACCCCAGTGAAGGGGGGGTTCTCTTTGGGCTGTGCCAGAGGTGCCAAGGGCTCTGGCTGCAGCAACTGGATATGAGAAGAACAGTGCTGGGAGAGGGGGAGGCACCAGTGCCTGCCCCCAGCAAGGTCCTGCTCAGAGGGGAGGGAGCTCAGAGCAGGGTGATGCTGGTGGGCAGCACTGCTCTTCCTTTGGACGAGTCACCCCGATGTGTTGGGTGCCTGGGACTGCAGAGACCGAGGAGTGGGGTGAGTCCTGCTGTGTCATGACAGTGCCGTGGGGGGCGGCTGGGACCGCACAGCACCGGCCATGCCGAGCACCAGTGGTCGCTGAGCCGTCCCCATCCCCGTCACCGAGCCCACAGAGCGGTTTAAAGCACAATCAAGCATCCAGCCAAGGACAAAAGGTGCGAATTAAACCTTGGGAAAGCCATTGGCTTGGAGCTGTCTGCCTAATTCCACAGGCTCGGTTCACAGATGGTTTTATTTAGATCTACGAGGTGGTGTCAAGTGATAAAAGAGAAACACTTGCTGGATAAATCACGGCACCAGAGCTGGGACTGTGTGAACTCTCCAATTAAACTTGACAACTCTGTAAAAAATTTAATCCACAGATGCAATATGACAATTCCCAAAGCGTGGAGCGAACGGGGTGTGTTATATTCAGCGGCTTCGTTGCAGGACCACGGAGTCGGCATTGTGCTTAGGCAGAAGAAGGTGGGGAAGGCTCAGTTAACACCCTGACACCATATGCAGAAGCTGGTTTGTATCACTGGGGTGTGAATTAACATAATTTGGAACTTCATGTTCACCGGTGGGCTTTACTTCCCTTCCATTTATTTCCTCCCCAGTAAGTGCAGCATCAGCAAGGCTGGGAAGGCCTCAGTGTAACTGGCAAACAGCTGCTCCTTTTGTCAGGAAATCTCAAGGAAAAAGAAGAAAATGAAAAAGCCAGATTAGTGCTTTCCTGCTACCGGACAACTGCCACTGTTTTTAAAGTACTCCTTAATTTATCTCAAGTGTTTAATTTAAACTTCCAGTAGCGGTGGTTTTGCATTCTCCCCAGGTATTCGAGATGCTCAGTGCTGTGATTAATTGGGCAGGCATGATTTCTTGTATTTAGAGACCACTTGAAAGTGGAAGTGAGAAATGAATTGCGCCAGAAGGGTTTGGTCTATCTTTATTAATCGAGCAGATTAGATGGATCATGAAAACAACCTTCTAATTTGAAAGAGTCAATCCCATCTCTTGTTCAACAGGAGTTGTGGCTGTTGGAGTCGAGCCCCGTGGGCTGCTCTCCGCAGCAGAGCTGTGCTGGGAGGGTGGGTGTGCAGACCCCGTGCTGGTGGGCTTCCAGCGGTGGGTACCCCATGGAGCATCTCTCTCTCTGCTGGTCCTGCCAGTGATCCCGGCTCCCACCTCTCACCTGCACCGAGGGAAGGCCCATGGTGAGGGAAAGGAGGGTTTTTCCCCAGGGAGATGGGGAAGCAGCCCCGAACCCAGTTAAAGCCTCACCTCGCCCAGCAGCAGCATCCCTTGTGCCTGCTGTGTGGCTGCTCTGCAGTCATAGGAACTGGTGGAGGCTCCCAGCATCGTGCTCTTGTGAACACCAGGGCTGGAGTGGCACTAATTTTAGTTCCCTTCTATGCAGTCAGGGGAAAAAAAAAGGGAAAAGGTACAAAAGACCGATGTGATTACGACGTTTGTGTGCTAAAACCACTTCTGCTTGTCAGAGTATTTTAGCACAATTTATACAGGAAAGCTTTTTTTATTCTGCATAATCCTTGAATATATGTAAAAATAACAGCTCTGTTCCCTGTCTGAAGGTTTTGCTCAATGGGAAAAATGGAGGGGAGCTGAAACAAAAAGTGGTTAAAAAAAAATGGCAAGGGAAAACAGTTTCCTGTTGTTTAAGCTGTGTGAATGGGATGGACTGCGAGTCTCACTGGAGCACTGCTCCAGAGATTGGAAAGGCCACGTTGGGATGGAGCCAACGTCCCTTTGGTGCTGGGCAGAGCACTGGCTGGGCCCAAAGGCTGTAGTGGAGTCCTGTCCCCCAGGCGTGTTCCCCAGGGCTCCACGCTGCCAGGCCTAGTTGATGTCTGGATCAGTGACCTGGGCGATGGGATGGAGTGCCCCCCAGTAAACCAGCAGCTGACAGCCAGCTGGGTGGGAGTGGTGACCTGCCCAAGGGTGGGAAGGCTCTGCAGGGGCACCTGGGTGGGTCCATGGGCCAAGGCAGCTGCCTGAGGCTCCAAAGGGCCAAGTGCTGGGTCCTGCCCTTGGGTCATACCAACCCTGTCAGTGCTACAGGCTGAGGGGCTGGAGAGCTGCCCCCCTGGAAAAGGCCCTGGGGTGTCGGGCGATGGCCAGCTGGACATGAGCTGGCAGTGTGTCTGGTGACCAAGGTGGCCAACAGCATCCTGGCTGGTGTCAGCAGCGGTGTGGCCATCAGGACCAGTGCAGGGACTGTCCCCTGTTTGGGCACTGGTGGGGCTGCCCCTCCAGTGCTGGGGTCAGGTTTGGGCCCCTCGCTACGAGAAGGATAATGAGGGGCTGGAGTGGGTCCAGAGAAGAGCAACGGAGCAGGGAAGGGGCTGGAGCACAGGGCTGGTGGGAGCAGCTGAGTGACCTGAGCCTGGAGGAGGCTGACGGCTCTCTGCAGCTCCCTGGAAGGAGGGGGTAGAGAGGGGGGTCGGTCTCTTCTCCCAAGGAACAAGAGGAAATGGCCCTGAGTTGTGCCAGGGGAGGTTTAGGCTGGAGATGAGGGATAGATTCTTCCCTAAAGTGTGGTCAGGCACTGGGACATGCTGCCTGGGGCAGGGGGTCACCATCCCTGGGGGGATCCAAAAGCCCCTTGGTGTGGTGCTGAGGGATGTGGTGAGCGGTTGGACCTGGTGGTCTTAAAGGTCTTTTCCAACCTGAATGGTTCTGTGATACCATGGGCAGAAAAACAGACCATAGTGGGGGTGTTTTGTTTGTTTGGGGTTTTTTTAAATGGTTAAGCCACTTCATCTGAACTTCAGGTCTGGAAATACATCACCCCAGCATCATGTATTCCATAGGCAGAAGCCTCTCATTTTCCTTCCCTTGTTAGATCTCTTCTGCACTCATCCTCTGACTTCGACTCAAATCTAGATTCCTGCCAGTTGTTGTGAGAGGGGTGTGAGGCCTGTGCCAAGTGCAGCGGGGTGAGCAGGCAGCACTGAGAGCCTGCTCAGAGGGGCGGTGTGACATGCCTGCAGCCCCAGGCCCCCGCCCCGGATGTTTATTTGCAAACCTTGTTTGGGTTAAACGATAAGGATATACGTGCTGCTGGGAGCCAAGTGTGCCAGAAGGAGAGATAAAGCAGGAGCTGTGATTTTGCATACTGATGCAAGCTGGGGAGCCGTGGCTCAGTGCCTACCACGGCACTTGCCCTTCTCCTGTCGGAAACAGCCGATGCCCCGTAAAGTAAATATGTGTAGCTTGGAGACTATTAGCTTGTTCATCCATCTCCTTATTATCATTTAATTGATGTAGCAATGTTTTACATATCTTAGATTTAATGACTTAGTAGTAATCAGGATGATTTGCATATCTGGCACAGAAACTAAGCTGGAGAACTTATCCTGGGTTTAAAAAAGAATCCCTGTGTACTCGCTGTGTTTCTGGGCGCACCGTGCAGCAGGCAGGGCTGGCTCCCCGGCTCCTGGTCGCTGGTTGGGATGATTAAAACATGCCAGATGTTAGTTACGTTTAGCAGAGATCACGGTCAGAGGGTGACCCACTTTCTGTGGGTCAGGCTCCGAGCCTCAAAGCCCCGGCACGAGGATGGAGCTTCCTCTGGTTTTAGCTCTGGCAAGGTGCTAATCCCCGTGCTGGGAGAGCCTGGAGTGATGCGTCACCGGCTGCTGTCGCCTTTGCTGTGGCTTCTTGAAACATAACGTAATTTGGGTGGCTTTGGGAGTGGGGTGTTAACCCTCTGGGCACACTGAGCGTTTGTTTTAACCAGCACTGCATCTCAACACGGGGCCTTGAAGTTACATCACTGTGAGGGGTTATGACATCTGAAAAGGCTCTCAGTTTTCCATGCTTATTAAATAACTGCAAGAAGTGTGCTTTTAAAATTAGGTACTTACCAGTAGTTGCCAACCATTTCAAATAACAGCCCCTGGAGAGCTGTTTCCATCGGAATAGGGCGTGTGTTGTTTCAGGTAGGGTTCACATCGTTACAAAGGTCACTTCTTGCTGCCCATCAGAGTAACTGGAGGACGTGGCATCTGGAGGGACCGTGCCATTCCCCTTCATGGATGGCAAAAGGAGGAGTAGGGAACCATCAACTCATTTGTCAAATGAAGCCTTTTTCGTACATTGCAGTGTGCTATTTGCTGCAGATCAGCAGGGAGAGAAGGGAAGATACTGCATGTTAGAAGAGCAAATGCTGCAGGGTTCATTTCCTTCACACAGCCCTGTGTCCGTGGCCAGAAGCATGTTGCTGTGGTTGTGGTGGGTGTAGAGGGCTGGTGAAGGGCTCTATGCAGAGGTGGGACAGGGCTTCCCCGTGGTGTATGTGCCTGCTGAGCACATTTCAGGTACTGGAGCAGTACCACAGGAACAACAGAGAGCAGAGGAGCCGTGTGCTTGGGGAAGCTCCCCACAGGAGAAGCAGTTCATGGGACTGGTTTCCTCCAAAAGCTTCAGAACTTGCTGGAAGGCTGCTCGGGGCTTGAGGTCTGGGCAGGTGATCCTCCTCAGGAGGATGCTACACAGCAGTCAGCTTCTCTCAACCCCGGCAGGGGCTGGTTCTCCCCACAGGTGGTTGTGTGCATCTTGTGTTCTCAAGGATGCTGCTCGGTGCTTACAGGACAACGTTTTAAATCTAACCCTGAGGTTCCATGTTGCCCTTGCTCAGAAGCCTCCTTACCCCTCCCTGCAGCAGGCAGAGGCACTGTGTCACCAGGACATCTTTGTGTCTGCACTCAGAGTGATGAATTATTGTAACCAAGACTTTGAACATGCAAAGGCAGTTAAATCATTTTATGTACACTCCTCTTCATAGGAATCAATAGATGTTAAAGTGTCTCTAAAGCCTTATTTATCTTGCATTAAATCAGCTGTAGTTGTAAAAACATTCTGCAGCATCTGTGATCCAACTGTTGTTGCTATCTGATCCTTCCCCAGTCACTGCTGGGGCACAAGGCTCCCGTTCGGGTGTAGCTCTGGTTTTCTTGGACTTTTTGGGGAGTATGGCTGTAACAGCTGTGTGATTGGCCAAGAAGCTAGGGAACAGGGGAGAGGGGAGCCTGGAGACATGCTTGGCGTGGTGCTTCGGGAGGTGGTTTGGAGGTTACAGTGGTGTAGCTCTGACTTGATGATCCTGAAGGCCTCGTCCAACCGTGATGATTCTGTGATGCTCCTTACACAACCTGTGTGCTGGGCTGTGGGTTCCCTCTTTTCCTTCTGAAGGACAGTTTATTGCAAAGTAAGGGTTGGGTTTAAAGGAGAGTTTTGTCTGTCAGGCAGCAGGTCAGACCTTGGGCAGTCCATGCCAGAAGCAGCAGGCCCTGCTTTACTCACCAAACCTTTCTTTGGAGAGGGCAGGGGGTCAGAGCTGACCCAGTGCTATCGACTCCTCGCTCTGCTCAGGGCTCCCTGTGGCTCTTCATCAAGAACCAGCGGGTGTTTCCAAACCAATTGCCTAACCCCTGGCCTCTTCCGTGTCTGATGGAGGTCTGGCCAGTCCCTAGCTTTCCAGAGCCCCCTCTCTCCACCCCTTCATTAGGGATGTTTTTGTCTTTCAGTCCTTTATGACCTTCCTTGTCCTCTGCAACTACTTGTCTGCTTCGTGACTCTCTTAGGATTAATTTCATTAGGCTCCAGAAGGTGCTCGGTGTGTTCCAAGCCTCTTGGTTTTCCAAGTCTGGCCTGGGGGGCTGAACTCTGAAGTTAAAATTAATTGCATTATGCATCTGGCCATGATCCACAAGTATTTTATAAAGAGTTAACTTTAAAAAAAAACACCCAAACAAGAAAGCACAGATTGTTTTGACGCTCTGGGCCATCATCCAGGAAACAGTGGACTTAAGTATTGCTTCATCTTTCCCTTCTATAATGTTCTCAGTTCCCAGGTAAGGGGGTTTAAGCACCAGAAGCAAAGTGACTGGAGCAGTGTGGAGCTGGGGATGAGCTCCCTTGCTCCCCTTCTGCTGTGGCAGTCCCATGTACACCCATTGTTCAGAGAGAACAAACATTGCTATCCAATACAAAAGGGAAAAACCCCTTCTTAGATAGAAAATACGTACCCAGGTCTTGGCAATGACTGACTTCTTCATGTGACACCTACAAATCGAAGCATTAAAGGCTCATGAAGATGAGACACAGACAAGGGCTTTGAGGAGAACACTGATGGGTTTATTTTCTGTATGGCTTTACAATCCAGACTCATTGGTGTCTCCCTGCCTGCCTGCTCGCTCCCAGCCAGCACCTCCCTGAGGTCTGAGCTGCTGCTGGGCAGAAGTGGGTGCGTCCCTTTCGGAACATGGGTGCAGCCAGTAACTTGGGGTGTGGTAGGAATGAGGGTATTGCTTTCCCATCTCCTCGTGGTGTTCTCCCCGTGGAGGCGTGTAGGAAGCTCAGTGAGTGAATTACACTTCTCTAGGATGTGTGTGGGCTGACTCATCAGATGCTTCATCCCTTTACTAGTGAAAACACTTGGTGTTCCCCTGAGAGAGTAGGGAGCTTGGCTCCAGCTCAGCCAGAAGGTCCAAGTGGCCTTCTCATTAAACAATTAATGGGCAAGTAAGTTGTGGTTAATAATTTACTCAGTTTAACCTGAACCAGTGGTACCAATGGATCTCAGATGCCCCTTTGAATGTAGCACAGCTACATGTTACTCAAATCCTTCCTACAAGTAGGTGCACATCTGCAGATGAGGGTTGGCCTGGGTGCTGGCAGGCACTGGCTGCTTTTCCTGCCTTTTTAGTCCAGAAAGAACCACCTGGTAAAGCCAAACAGGAGAGAGCTGGAGGCCAGAGGGCCATGGCCAGTGTTGATCTCAGTGAATGCCAGTCCCTTGGGAAGGGACGGTTGGGGTGTGCATTCCTGAGGACCTGAACTTGCCTTCACCAAGCTTGTGTGACCGGGGGGGCTGAAACCCAGAAACCAAGAGAGGGAAAATCACATTAGCAGGAGTAACTTGCGGGCATCCTCCCTCCCTGGGGGGACCTTTGTGTGATGGGAAGAAGCCAGGTGGGGAAAACCCAGCTGAAGTGTCTAGGATGCTGCTGCAGAGCTGCCCAGGCTCTTGAGGGGGACACTGGTGACCCTCACAGGGCTGTCACAGCGCTGAGCCTGTGCTGTGCTGGGTGGTCAAAGCTCTTCTGCTTGTGTGTTACAGAGAAGCAGGCTGTCTGCACCTGGAAATACTGTTCAAAACTTTGTGTATTTACATGCTGTGATTTTTCTTCTGAGCGTGGTATGTTTGGTGGACAAGGACACAGGTTCTCTTAGTGTGTGTCCCTCTTGCTCTGCTGCTTGGCTGTTACCAGAGTCTGTCGGTGGTTACTTGGCTGTACAAAATACATACTGTGAAATCCATACTGTCAGGGCTCACTGGAGCCTTTGTGATGGCTTGCTGTGAAGTACTAACCATCGAGGTGAAGTTGATGCAAAGCCACCTCCACGGTCTGAAGGCTGATAGCAGCACAGCTCTCAGGGTGAAACGCTGGGAACAGCCGTGCCGGGCTCAGCAGCCGGCTCATTGCAGCTGGTTCAGGAGCTCACCATGAGCCAGGGATGCAGTGGTGTGTTTTCGGAGAGATTTAGGTTCTTTTTTCCCCTAATTAAGGTAATTAGGGGGCATTGAATGGTGAGTCTGTGCTGCATTCAGCAGCTGATGCACCGGGGTGATCACACACGGTTTGTGCCGGGGACGCGTGTGTCACGGGACAGACCTGTGCCCTCGCTGCTGCTGTGCGGGGTGTAGCAAGGAGCTGCTGAGCAGGACCAGCAGCTAGTAACAATCCCAGTGCAGGGGGTTGCAGGGGGTGTTTCTCGGTGTTCTCAGCACCACGCGTGCAGCAGCCTGACACCCTTCACCCTCTCCATTCCCCTCTGAGCTGCGTTAATGCTTTTAATGCCTGTAGCTACACGGGTTTGAGGTTTACACTCCAGTACAAGTACTTAAGTGTACAGATCTCCTCCCCTTCAGCTCAGTGCTGAGGAACAGTACCATTTTTTTCTCCTTAGAGGCTCAGTGCCAATGTACTCCCCAGTTCTCCCACTGCAGAAGCTCTCTGTTTGTACAAGTGGCTCTGGAAAGGCTCCTCTGCCTGCAGCATCCCTCAGAGCTGCGAGGAGGGAGATGCAGAGCCTGTCCCTCTCTGGGAGGGCGGCTTCCCTGGAGAGCAAAGCCAGCCATTGCTTTCCTTCACCCCAGTCAGTAGAATCTAGCTTGGGTGTCAGCGGGCTGCCCCGGCTGTCCCCTTGAGCTGAGGACAAGCACTGGCAACAGATTGTGACCACGAGGGTCATCCCTTCTTCCCGTGAGTCCTCTTCCTCCCGAGAGGTGATGGAGTCGAGACATGACTGCCTGGAGCCTGACAGCTTCATGGGCACAGGTAACCCTCTGCCTGATGCGTGCAGGTCAGTGTGAGGGGATCAAGACCTTGCACAACCCAAATCAGAGAGCTTTGTAGGTGAATGTATGATGGGGGCATCCAAGGGCACCCTGAGCCTCTGTGTGTTTGAGGCTGAATTCTTCTTACAAGCTTCCTTGCCCCCACCACAGCTTGACATCAGTATCCTCTGCACTTCCCTACCGTGTTTTCCTTCAGAATTCCCCTTCTGAGAATCAGGTCATCCTTCAGGAGATGTTTTACCATCTCCCCTCTCTGCATTGCTGCTTTTCTGGATGGAAATTATGGATAAAGGGGAAAGAACTGGGCATGTAAGGGCAGGAGCAGTTTCGGGTTCCTGTTTTAAAGAACAAGGGTTTTTTTCAGGACTTACATTCTGCTTTGAGAAGATAAGGCTGAAGTGCCTGGTGGAACTGAGGGCTCACAGCAAGCCTGGTAGGGTTAGGAGTAGCTTGAGCGATGGAGTCGGGGTCAGAGGAGGAGGCAGTTTTCCATGCAGCCTGTCCGTATTCTTTGAAGGAAGCTGGGGTTGGACAGTCTGAGGTGTTCCTCTCCCTGGTTGATTGGCTGCTCTGCCTGAAAAATTGAGGATGCTGTGGCTTATGTGCTGCCCAGGAGCTGCAGGTTCCAGCCTCTGCCTCCCTGCCTTGTACACACCCTGCACCTCTGCTGGGTTTCCCTGTTGCTTTTGGAACACCTCTTCATCCAGGATGAACTTTATCAGAGTCAGGTCACCTTTCTGTGGTGTGTCTGTGTGTTTGGCTGAGGAATGGAGTTGGCACTGGATCCCCCTCACCCCCCCACTGCAAAACCTGACAGGACAGCCTGTCCGTGCCTCAGCCCCAGCTCTGGGTGGAACCATCCCATGTAGAATGAGACTATTAGGATAAAACCTGAATGTGAGTGTCTGTGTACACAGATGGACGGACGTGGAACAGGGTGTGTCAGAGTTTAAGAACCCGGCGGTGGATGGGCTGTGAGCACAGGGCTGTGTGCTCATCCTTTCGGTCTGGCTCCGATTAGAGCTCATTGGGAGGGGATGAGTTGGAAGATAAATGTCAGGGGGAAAGCCTGACGACTCTCGGGGCTTTAAATGATCAAAGCTCTCTCTGGGAAAGGCTGTTGTCACATTCTGACGTGCTGTGTCACAACTCTTTGTGTTAGTCCTGAAGTAGAGCCCAAAATGTTGATGATTTTTGGAGATGGGAACAGAACCATCCAAATCTAGAAGGTAGAAACACAGCTGCTTATTAGGAGGCTTTTCCCTCCTTAAAATATGTATTTTAGCTGCCTAGATACAGTGTTTGTTACTGCAGGCAAAGCGGGATCTGCACAGATTGGATTGCCTCTGGCTAGCAAATGTATTTCTGGGGTACATAATATTTTAAGCAGGTAGCACAGAACAAGTCTGCGAGTCAATCTGTCTGCAACTAATCAAGTATTCACAGCACACTTCCAGCAAAATATTTTTAAAGGAAAAGTCACTTGGCAGTCACTAACAAGCACGCAGATAAATTAAAGAAGTGATGTCTGTGGCAAAAATAAGAGGTTTACAGTGCGATTTCTAATAAAAAATCAGATCTAGCTTGTTAGAAAGATGCCTGGTCCATGCATCCGCTCGCTGAAAAATCCATCCATCCAGTGTGTTTTTAATAAGGGTGTAGATTCCATGAGTGAGAGCTGTGATTTGTAGAGTTTTAGTTGTAGCTGACCCAGGCTGTGCATCTGAGCTTGGCCAAGGGAAGCGTTTGGCCTCACGTCGCTGTCCGTGGAGCGGGCTGGCTGCAAAGTGCTGCTCTCTTGTTGAGGGGTTTGAGGTTGTTGCCAGGCTCGCACCCGTGTTTGTGGAGGTCAGGCCTTACACACTGATCTCTCTCACACTTCCCATGGGCTCCTCTGAAGCCTGTGCTCGGTGCAGAGGGGTCTCACAGCCCATGGAAAACAATCTGTGGCAGCATCACGAAGGGATGTTACTCTGTTTATCTGATTTGAATGGTGGAAGAAGCGTTGCTGTGCTCCTCCTGCGTTGCTGCCCCCTCGCTGATGCTCTTCTGGCCTGGAGGGGAAAGGCAGAGCAATTAGGAGCCCGCAGTGCTGAACCTGCTCTGATTAGAGGCTGTTACCCACTTTCCCTCCCTGCTGTTGGAGACATTGGCAGTGTTGATCCAGCCCCTCCGAGCAGCATGCTGAGCGCTGGTGCTGAGCAGAGGACATGCCCACATGCAGAGGCACACTCACCTCCTCCAACTGAAAGTAAATTAACCAAAATAATTGGGATTCCGTATGGATTGCTGTCAGTTGGCTGGAGGTCCCTGCAGTGGAGATACCCCCGAAGTGCTGGGCTGGAGACGGCGTTGGGCTGAGTGCCACGGCTTCTAGGTGAGCTTGCTGGGTGCTTCCCAAGGAGGGTGGCACATGTGGTGGCTGAAAAGTCACTCTGATTCACTCCCAGCACCTACAGGGATGATCAAAGTCACCGGAGCAGATTCTTTATTACTTCCTTTTGTGTGTGCAAAACACTTCTCCCGTGTAAGTTCTTCATCAGAAGGAAGGAAATAACTTGTCACTTAGCTTATTAAATGATGGATTTATAAAATGGATGTTGCCACTTATGTTTGAAATATGTATTGATGCCAAAGATCAAAATCTTTCTGGAATTTGAGGGGGAAAAAAAATAATCCATTTAGAAATTCACCTGTCAAGCGTTTGTTCCTCATGGGATGTGGCAGACATCTGACATTTCATTTGATATTAACCTCAGTGGTACCCAGAGAGGCAGGAGCAACTCCCAGGGGCACTGGGGCATCTCTCCCCCCACATTTTAAAAGCTGTGGGGTTTTACCTAGGTATCCTGGACCGACACCTTGACATCCCAAGGGATGTTCCAAAGGATGCTCATATACTTGTCATGTTTGAGGCGGGAAACAGGTATGACCTATTGAGGAACAGGGAAACATTTTCTGGATGTCAGCCCCCAATTACTGAAAGTGAGAAGACAATTAGAGCAGGTTTTTCCAAGCAGTGTGGTTCCTCTGCTAAGAGAGGAGGAGGACTGGAGTAAAGCCAGTGGAGGACAATGCTGACTCTGTGGAAGGAAACCCTGGTCACGGGTTCGTGGTACAGCTTAACAGGACGACAGCCAGAAAGATCACTGGGGGTCTGACTAGCAGTAAATAAATGAAGCCCTGTGTCTGTTGGGAGCTGACAGCCTGCAGCACACTGAACCGGCCAACACAACCGCACCGACTGTGTCCACAGCCACTGACACGTCCCGTGGTGTCTGGGAGCACCGGTGGTACTGTTTGGTCTGACTGGTGCACCGTGCCATCGGCATCTGTAACAAGCCCAAAATAGATGGGTTTTTTTACTTAGAATTATTCCATTTTTCCTGTAAGTGCCACTGGAATTCGGAGCAATTCCATCAGAATGTAATTGTCTGTTAACAGTCCCTCCCACAGGCGTGTGAGCCGCCTCTGCCCTCCCTGGGACCTGCCTTTCCTGTCGGTGAGCCGTTCCCATCCATTCCCCCCCGTGCTGCCTGGAAAGAGGGGTTCTTGCTGTGTCTGTGTTGTGCTGGCTGCGGCAGCCCTCCCTGGGCTCAGTGTTGCCCAGGCCCCTCACAGCATTTGCCTTGTGCTGGGGGGTTGGCTCCAGAGCCACGCCGGCAGGTTTGGGGGTCTCAGAGCAAACGTGCTGGAGATCCCTTCGGCTGGGGTTAAACACCTGCACTTCAGTTCTCAGCTGGGCTGATGGCATCAGCAACAGGTCCAGGTTCTCTCTGGCCACACAAACCACAGGTAGCCCTCACGTCTGTTTTCCCACCGCTTTGCTTTGGTATTTGTATTTGCTGTTTTTAAGTAGTACAAGACCCCAAATTAGGGCTTGACAGTGTAATTATAGGTGATTGATACTCTTTCCTTCAGTGAGTCATTACCAGGTTGTTGTCCCAACCTGGAAAGGTTCAGTCTGGGGAGATTCATTGCTGTTCCCAGAGTGAGATTAAGACACAAACGAGGTCAGATCCTGTAAAGTTTCATAGTCACGTCAGAATTTGCGGGGATGCAAGAGAGAGAGAAAGATGGGGAAGAAGGAGGCAAGTAAAGGGGCAGTAGCCACCACCACAGAGCTGTGGTGTCCTGTCACTGCGAATCGCCTCACGTCTGATGCTGGTTGTCACGGCTCTGTTATTGAGGGGTGTTGCTCCTCTCCCAGATGTGATCAGAAACACGTGGCTTTGTGGTCAAACAGAAACCCCACCTGAGAGTTGGTTGGGGGGTGATGCCGCTGCCTGGCTGCTCTGGACTGGGCTGGGGTCTCCTGTGGACTGGACAGATGCGGTGTGTGCAGCCACTGCCGGGCAGCGTTCGGGGAGGGGGGCTGGTTTTAAAGTTGACTGGAAAGCTGGGTTTGCTCCAAAGGCATGTCACTCCTCATCCAGCCGGTGCCACGCGCGGGGTAATGCTTGTGACATGGCTTTATCTTCCCTGGGAGCAGAGCAGCTAACGCTGAAACTTTTAGGCACTGTTCCTTCTAATAAATGAAGCGGCTCATAAAAAATTAAGCAACTGCCACCAAATTGTCAAGACTTTTGTGCTTTCAAAGTCTCCCAAAAGCCCTGGACAGAATTTTGGGACCCTGTTGGATTTCCCTTCGAGCCATCGCAGACACAAGTGTGAAAGATGGGCATTGCTCAGTAATTTGGGGCAGACCCATTGTGCTTCTCACTGAAGGTGCATGTCATTGTGCAGAGCTGCTGCAGCTGCCCAAAGCCCACCTTCCCAGGGAAGGGCCCCATGAAGCGGGCTGGCACTCAAGGTGACACAGTCCAAATCTGGTTTAAAATTTCCCACGAGAGAGTCTTTGCACAAACCTTTTTTTGGGGTTTTTGGGAATAGCTTATTCAGAAAAGTAACTCCTTGTGCAGAAATCCTCAGCCATCAAATCATGTCTGGGGTGTCTTGGTACAAGAACATCTTCCCTCCGTGAACACCAGCGCGGCCGCTCGCCTGCCAAATCCACCCCCACGTGTGCAGAGTCCCGACTGACCGATCGCTGTGCCAGCCTGCCCTGCCCCAAACCAGGAACCCTCTCCTGACAGGGGGGTGCACACGCAGGCTGGCGTGTGGCTGGGGGGCTCCTGGTGCCCGGGGGGCTCCTGGTGCCCGTGGTCCTTGCAGCAACGTGGCTGCATGCATCACTGCTCGGCACCCAGCCCATCCGCCTGCCCTGGGTGGGACATGGGGAGGGGGTCTAGGAGCTGGCCCTGTGGTGCTTCTGCCTCGCAGTGAGTGGGGGGACACTCCTTTTTGTCATAACACAGCAAAGATCAGGTTGTTCTAGGAGTCAGCAGCAGCAGTTGTGTTCGATCGGTGTCTGTCTGACACGCTGACTCCACGGAGCACGCAGGGATGTCAACCCAAACTCCTCTCCTTGCTCAGCGCTCAGTTCCCTGCCCAAACCAGAGCTGCTTTTCGGTGAGGATGAAACACCCCTCCCCTCTGGTTACTCCTGGGGACGCTTAAAGCACCTGCTGCAGGTGAAGTGTCATCAGTATAAGGCGATGCAGTGCCTGAGCAGCTACAAGCACATTCCACTGCTCTTTCTCCCCAGTGTATCCTATTGCCAGGTTCAGAAGTGGAACGGCATTCGAGGGGGAAAGATAATGTTTCCTCGAAGGATCACACAGGGAACTGGTGCAGATGTGTGGGTTAGATTCCTGGTTGCCTAGGTCCACACCCCTGTCACAATAGCTGCCTTACCGATGGTTTCTGGTTGCCTAGGATCAGTTCCCTTGTCACGACACCTGCCTCTATCGATACAGCCCTCCCCGAGCTCCGCCAGCAGCTCTGCCATCCCTCCTGATTCCCACCCCCACGGAAACGGGCCCTGGAAGGGCCCCGCTCAGCACGGCTCCTGTGGCTGGGACCATGGGCATGTGGGGACTGTGGCTGTCTTCCAGCGCACACAGCAACATACAGAGAGGGACACGGGTGCTGGGGAGGAGCAGAGGAAAATGTGACCGGGCAGCAAAAGCTTTCTCCAAAAACTGAGATCAGCCTCTAGATTGGGAACTGATGCTGAAGGAGACTGCTGAAAACGTGTCAGGGAAACAGGATGGCTGTTGAGATACTTCCTCAAGCTGGTTACTGCTAAAATGCAGGTTTTGATTTCAGTAAGCTCCAAAGATGTAGTTGCATATAGTCATGACAGGAGTTTGTCCCGTAACTAACAGGATCCATTTTCTTTCCTAGGTGTTGCTGTGTATTTTCAGCGCTGTGGAGTGCCCCTGGGTGAGAGGCCGTGGATGGCCAGCGGCGCTGGGCACAAGCAAGGTGGTGTTCCAGCAAGGTCTGTGCCTGCAGAAGGAAGGATGGACACTTTCCAGCCTGACATGTCAGCAGCCCAAGGCAGCGCCCTGGGACACACCGCCATCCTCTGGGTTTAAGCTGCGAAGGACATTTGGCCACTCTGGGATGTTTGGGAAGCAAACGTCCCTCGGAGGCGCAGTCTGGGATGTATGGAGTGACTCTGTAACGAGCAGGAAGCTGCTGTGTGTGGGCCCAGCGTGTTCGGATGCTGCCTGCACGGATGATGACAGGGCAGAGCGGGGAGCTGGCCCTGCCTGGCCCGTGCAGCGTGCGGTGGCCTTGCTCTGCGCAGGTCGTGCAGCATTCCCAGTCTGGGGCTGGAGGACTGCTGTTGGAGGGGCTGGCTGCAGCCACACTGGGACACGTAACAGCAAACAGCGTTCAGCTCTGCAGTGAGGAGAGAACCTCAGTCCCTGGGTCTGGAGAGGCTGCCGCGCTGCTGGCACCATCTCATTGGAGACGACGGGCGCTGAGGTAGGGAGATGTACTTCACTTCCTTTTAAAGAAGTGTCCTGGTAGCGTGCGGTCACTGGGAGGGAGAAGAAGAGCCCAGGACAGCTTTTCTGTCCCCAGGAATCCTGGGGCTGTGCAGGTACCATAAGGTGTCATTGGGTCACTGAAGGTCCTGGGCTCTGCTGATGGCAGCAGCTTTCCAGAAGGTCCAGCCCAGCCCAGGCTTTGTGCAACAGTTCCACCGTGACTCCTGGTCTGGGTAAGGACCTGCTCTGCTGTCTGTGGTTTCTGGTCTGGGTAAGGACCTGCTCTGCTGTCTGTGGTTTCTCCCTGAGGAGAGGTTGTGTGCTCCTCAGAGTCACCTGGGATGGAGTCACTGAGTAGTGTCTCAAAAGAAACGGGTAGGGATGTGATGGGGTGGTGATGTGGTGGGCTTTTCTGGTAGACAAAGGAAATCTATCCTGTCAGATAATCACCTTTTGGGCTTTTTTATTTTCCCTTTTAAGAAAATGGAGAGGCAACAGCTTGATTCATGAAAAAAACATTAAAAAAAGGAACAAATATGTGGACAACTGGTAGACTTTAACAGTGTGAAGGAATGAATGAGGGGTTTTATAGATGGTTTTGAATGCCAAAAGGACAGCGTGTGTTCTCACTAAAACAGGAGTGGCAGGACCCCAGCCCCAGGTCCTTGGCCGTCAGCAGGCCAACCCCCTGTGCTTACAGGGAAACACACAATTTCTCTCTAAGGAAGGGAATTATTTTGAGGCATTTCATGTCACCAATTCTACATCACTGAGGCAGGGGGTTTGCAACCCCTGTGTTTTATCAGTGTGTGCAGGTAACTGCTGTATGTGTTGCCATTGTTGGAACTTGCTGTTTCCTGGCTTTGCAAGCGAAATCATTTTGGAAGCATTATTTAGTAAGAGGACATGTTTACTGCAGTGTCTCACATTCCTGTCTGGATGTTTCACACTATCCCCCAAGGTTTTGCACCCCATTTCATCACTGTCCCGTCCCTGGATGCCGGAGGACCTGGGCATCTTCCTCCAGCAGCTCTGTTTATGTTAGTATGAGCAGCAGCTTTGCCTACCAGCTGGGTCAGTGATGTCATTCCTGTATGTACCTGTATGTAGGTACATTGGTACAGCGTTGGTTTGGTGGTGCTGATGTGATTTGATCCTCTGTTTGAGGACGGGGATGCCGGCGCAGCGACGTCCTGGTGGGGATTTGGGGTGAGCTGCAGAGCTGTCGCCATCCCATCGTCTCCTCCTGCTTTTGCCTTCTCCCTTGCCAGGTGCATTGACTTCACCACCGTGACCACAGGTGGGTTTCTCAGTGATGTGGGTCCTTCTGTTTGTATTTCTTTAGCCAGCACCATCAGACTCCGTACTGACACGTCAGGCTGCCTGTACTTGTGGTACACCCCCACCTCCGGGAGCTGTGTGTGATTGACACATCATTACTTTTGTACAAGAGGTGTTGTTTCAAACTGCTATGGCTAATTACCAACAAATGATGAGAATTTGAACATCAATTCCTGGTTTTTGCTCTGGGCAAACCCTCTTCTCATAAACCTCCTGTGCTTTGTTTCCTGGAGGGGGTCAGACGCTGCGGGCGGTCCTTGTAATTGCTCATTCTTCTGCCTTTCCATGTACATGAAGAGCTGTGACTGGCTCCAGGATCTCAGTTAGGCATTGAAACGATGGCCTAGATGATGTTAAAAAGTAATTTTTGCATTGTTTAAATGGGTTCTTTTGTTGTTGATCTGTCAGACCCAAACATTTGGCCCTTATGTGCTTGGACAAGCATCTCTGCCTGTATGCCCAAGGATCAGCTCGTACAGTAAGCCTGCACCCTTACAGCTTGCCTTGTCATCCATGCCTGTGGGTTATTCTTGCCTGGACTTAGCTCACCTGTGCTGAGTGAGTTCACTCTGTGTGCTGCAGTCTCTCCCCATGTCATGATGCTCTCTGAAAACCCTCATCACAAAAGCCAGCAAGTTGTTCTTAGGGCCACACCGTCTCAGTGAATGCTGGATGTGAATGTCGCTCTGCTTCAGCTCATAGGTCTGTGAGAAGGGGCAGATGCTGCTGGCGTTGTCCCTGAAGGCGCCTGCTCTTTGGCCGTGTAGGTGGGGCATAGGCAGCGCCAAGGGCTGACGCTGAGGCTGACCCCACACGTGAGCCGTGCGGCCTGCCCGAGACTGGGATGGATCGTGTCTTGTGGTGGTTGGGCCTTGGCTCCGTTTGTTCTACTGTCACACCTCTTCTCATACAGATTTTTAATGTTCAGGAGGATAATTGGCCTCTGGCAAGGTGACCATGACATTCCATTTCCGTTCTTGACCGTCAGCGTGGCTGGAGTTGCCTTTCTCTTGGTGGTTTTCATGCCTTTTCCCCAGTATCGTCACACCTCTGTCCTGGTACTGACCCCAACGGTGCATCCCTCTGCAATGGAACAGAATCATAGAATCACAGAATGTGTGGGGTTGGCAGGGACCTTCAGAGGCCATCTGATCCCACCCTGCAGTGAGCAGGGACATCTTTACTAGAGCAGGTCACTCAGAGCTCCATCCAGCCTGACCTGGAATGTCTCCAGGGTTGGGGCCTCCAGCACCTCTCGGGGTACCCTGTGCCAGTGACCCACCACCCTCAGAGGGAAGAACTTCTTCCTAATTCCCAACCTCAATCTCCCCTTTTCTAGTTTAACCCATCACTCCTCATCCCATCGCTCCAGGCCCTGGGAACAGTTCTTCCCAGGTTTCCTACAGGCACCTCTCAGGGGCTGGAAGGGGCTATAAGGTCCCTCTGGAGCCTTCTCTTCTCCAGGCTGAATCATCCCAGCTCTCCCAGCCTGGCTTCACAGCAGAGCTGCTCCAGCCCTTGGATCATTTTTGTGGCCTCACCTGGACATGCTCCAACAGGTCCATGTCCTCCTTGTGCTGAGGGCTCTGGAGCTGGACACGGCACTGTGGGGAGGTCTCACCAGAGCAGAGCAAAGGGGCACAGCCCTGTGAGAAGCAGAGGGTAGCCCAGATTGATCTTTCAGGGAAGTGATGAACCTTTCTGAGGGCAGGTTTCTCTCCTCGTGGGTTCTGCCCCCCCCCTTGGTAGTCAGAGGAAATGACTGCTATGCAAATGCTGTCTCTGATAGACTCCAGCAGCACTGTGATTCCAGCATCGATTCTGGAAGCGGTGTAAGGCATTGCTTTGTGCCACTGCTCAGAGATTCCCAGAGTCGCTGTCGGGAGGTTCCTCGGGTTTTTAATCGTAATACCTGGGGAGAAAACATGCAATCCACACAGACTTCCAATCTGATGGTTTATTAACGAGATTAAATGAGTAAGCTAAATTATACATGTAAATCAAATAGAGAACAGAGCAGAGTAATAGGAAGCCAGCTCATTAATCAGTGTATCAGGATGGTGTGTTTGATATGCTGTGATCAGTGGTCTTCATATCCTCTGTCCAGTGAGCTGCACACCAAACCCAGGAATCCCCCCCTCCCTTGACAGGCTCCTCTCATATCATCTCACCTCTTGCTGCAGGATAACACACCTTGGGAGTGAGGAAGGAGTGTTATGGAAACTTGATTTTAGGAAGCTTGATATTTGGCTGCAGAAGGTATTTGCAAAGGAGGGTATGGCAGAGCTGGGGAGATAAAGCTGCCCTGGAATGGATGTGTGGTGGTTCACAGACCCTCTTGGGTAGAGGTGCTGGTGGTCATTGTCAGAGCAGTGTGATGCACTGGCACGTGAGGCACCTTTGGGCTCTGGTTCTCATGGGTGCTGCTCTGAAATTCAGGAATGCAAAATGATGGCAGCTCAGAGGGACCTTTCCAGGGCGCCCGGTGCAGCTGCTGCAGAGCAGGGCTGGGCTGAGGCTGGGCCAGGCAGGTTGGGGTGTGGGCTGCCAGGTAGGGTGGCAGGGACCCAAGTGACCCCGAGCTGGAGGGGACAGCAACCACTGCCAAGCAGCTGGAGATGCTCCAGATGCTGTGTCCTGAGGGAAGGTGTGAGGGTCAGACTCTGGGGCAGAAAGAATATCAGGGCTCGTAAAATACAGGGCAGGGTGCCCTCATTGTAACAGTGGGGACAGGGTTGATTATTGTGATGCTGGTGGAGCCTTGGAATGCCATAACGTCAGCTACCCTGAGCAGCTAACCCTTCGCTGGCGCCGCCTGCCTCTTTGGGCTGTCCCTGTCCTGCCCCGCACGGGCGGTGCTGGAGCCTGCGGAGCTTTTCCCCCACGGTCAGAGTGTTTGCCTGAGATGTCCCAGGTTATTCAGACCAAATGCTTCCTGAGGAGCAGATGAAATCCTGACATGAACAAATGATCTGGGTGCTGAGCACAGATTCACAGTTTGCCCACACTTGTCAGGCTTTGGCACGTGGCACATCCCGTCTCGTCCAGGCCACAAGCTCTGGCTGTGATGTTGAGGGAACCCAGTCCCAGCCAATGTTAAGTCCAGATGTCTTGCTTAGGAAATGTGCTTTGCAGTGTGGTAGTTCCAGTGATGCCTCCTCTGTGCATCTCCAATCTGAGGAACACCAGATGAACTGGAAAATTCCAAAGCAACAAGTACAGTGTGATGTGCAGGTGGGAGATACACTCCATATATAACCCTTGGGCTCATGAAGTGGTTGGGTATTAGCAGCAAGGATGCTTGAAAAAATGTTTGTGCACCTCCTCAGCACCAGAAGAGCACTGTGACTGTGGGCACCACACTGTGCCTGGGCAGTGCCTTGGCTTGTCTCAGGCATGGGAAGTGGCACAACTCCAGGTCTCCTCCCTCTGCTCCACATCCCGGCCCAGCGAGGGGGATGTTCCCTCACAGCAGGGCTGCAGCCAGACCAGATGCATTTCTCATGGGGCAGGATGCTGCATCCTGCCACCGTTTGCTCTGCAGTGTATGTAGCTGGGCCCCTTTGCGTAGCGACCTCGAATCTTCACCTCTGTGAATCCAAGAGCTCCAAGCAATAAGCAGCCCAGCTCACTGGGAGCTGTGCCTGTGTCTCTGCAGAGTTCTCCAGCCTGAAGCTTCCTGAGGATGTTTTCAAACTGCGCTCACTCTGTCTTAAAATAGGGAGATGTAGGCTGATCACAAGTTGACAGTATTATCTATGTATTTGGCATCAATATTAGCGAGCTGCTGTCATTTGGCAATTATTTCCATAGAATACCATATGGCCAAGAAAATGTTTTCATTCACCCACATATGACTGAAGTTTTCTTGCTGGCCTCGCACTGTGTGCAGCCGCATCCTGCAGAGATGGGGCTGGTGAAGCCAACCCACAACCTAAAGCCACACGTCAGGCGGAAGGGCCAGGGTCCCAGGAGCATCTTGCCGCAGCGTTTCCCAGCTCCCCTCGGGTGAGGAAAGCTGGTTTGCATGGTGCTGGGTCAGCGCTGCCCGTCCTGCCGCCTCTGGAGATGCTGCAGAAGAAACTGTTCTGCCTTGTTTTGTTCCTTTTCCTCTTCCCCCCATCACTGTGGAGTCTTCCTGCTGCAGTGATGGACGTGAGACAGACATGACTCCTGCCTCGCGTATCGCCGCACGCGTAGCGCATCCTCTCCGTGGCAGTGGGGGGATGCAGCACAAGGCAAGTCTTGTGAGGCCCTGGAGGATGCAGGGGAGTGACATTAGGAGTGCCTCGTGTCTGAGAAAGGTATAATTAGAGCTCGTGTTTTATAAATAGGCACCCATGGCTTCACTCCCCCCTTGGGAATTCGTTATGATACGTGCTTTCTGCAGCCTGCTCTGTGCAGAGCTTGGTCTGCAGCCTTGGTCTGTCAGTTTAAAAGCTTGAATAAGGTGATGGCTCAAATCCATGGAAATTAGAGTCCCTTGGTTCCGGTCCTGATGGGAATGCTGGCTCACATTCAGAGGTGCCACCCCGGACAGCCACGTGCTGGGCTTCTCCCAGTGTTTGCAGCAGGAGAGATAATTCTGTGGGGTATGTTACTGAGTGTAGTCACGTAACGGGCCCTGCAGGAAATGGGAAGGGCATCTGATGGAGGTTTCTGTGTTTGCTTTCAGTCCTATTAGCAAACCCCCCCCCCCCAGCACCGTGAGTGCTGAAGTTGTCTGCGAAGGAGAAACTTATCTAATAGGGAATTTCTCTGGATTTCAGGACTTCTCAAAATCACTATTTTCATTTTTCACGTGTAAGAGATTTATAAAACAGAAAGTAGGTACTGGAAAGGAGACACCCAGGAACTTTTACTTGAAGATGTGAAAGCACTGGGTCTGTGTTTGCTGAGATTGATCCCTTCCTGGCCTTTCCCTGCACCCCCTCACCCCTTCTCAGTCCACTGTGTCAGGGAATGCATTCTGGGGGGGAAGCCTGTCCATACCATAATTGATCATCTGGTGGGATGGATCTGGGTGAGCTCTGTTTTACACAGCAGTTCTGCAGAAACATCAGAAATTGCTTTTCAGGACCAAAGCTGACAGATTCTTTGGGTGCCTTGGGTGGTTTGCTCGCTTTTTGAGCAGCTGGAGAGACGTTTGTGGATGCTTCTCAGAAGAGTTTGTGCTATGGCATAGTCATCAAGCGGTGTCCTCATTTTTAGGTGATTTTTTGCTACAGGAGGGGAAGGCAGAGAGAGGATATATTTGAAAATATTACCTGGGAATGTTAATTACTTGAGAATTCCTAAGCTAATAGAAAGTTTTACTTTTTTTTCTTTCTTATTAAAGGTTTTAATTTATTTTTTTTTACCTCTGGGAAGGCTTTATTCATTACCTCTAAGTTTCTTCTGTTCTTTGGCCGTGGTGAAAAGGCTTCAAAATTCCCAAGGTTCTGTGAAACCGGACACAAGCCTCGACTCTGAAAATTCACTGTAGGGAGTTGTGTGGTTCTTTCTTCATTTGCTGTGTCCCATCTACATCCCATCATCCCGTACGTCGTCGCCCTGCCTCCGGTGTAAAATGCCCATCAGCTGCTTTGGGAGCAAAGTGTTTGTGGCTGGGGACAGTCCTCAGGTTGTGGTTCTGATGTGAGGGATGTTGCTCACCAAAGTCGTTGGAGTGGGGTGGAATTTCTGGAGCATCTCAGAGATATGTGTCTCAAGATCCAGCAGATGTCTGTATGGAATTCACCCGTGTGATGCTGACAGAGCTCTGCAGAAGGGCTGTGATTAGAGCCAGCAACACGCTGGGGGGACAGGCGGCCTTCCACCACCGCAGCATCCTTGCTTTGGAGATGAGGCACACCTTGGAAATGATGCTGCTGGGGATGCTGCTGGGAATGTGAGATAGGATGTGCGGATTTCCAGTCAGTGGGAAAGGATGTAGAAACAGAGCCTGTTCCCGGAGCGGCTCTCACGCAGGGGTAGTTGGCAGCTGCTAACCATGGCCCAAGGGGCACTGAGAAATGGAACCAGCATGGCCAGAAATGAAGAAGAACGTGACTAAACTGGAAGAGTTCATTGGCAAACAGCTACTGAACAGCTCAACTCACCAACACCCCCCCAGCCAGCTGCTGGCTCAGGCAGAGGTGTCCCCAGCAGAGCATTCTACCCAAGCCCTGTGCCTGGACACGGGCAGGACGGGCAGCGTGCCACAGCGCTCTGCCCGCAGACTGTCAGCGACCAGAGGGTTGCTCTTGGCCCTGCCTGGGGTGCAGGCTGTGGGGTGCAGGTCCGAAGCACCAATTCTCTGGGGGTTTGTTCTCCTCGTTCCACTCCCGTGTGTGGCGCTGGCAGGGAGGAGCAGCTCCCAGGGAGTTAAACACACAGACGGAAGCGAAGCAAAAAGCCAAGTGTGAAGCTTGTGAATCAGCCTGGGATATTGGAGCAAACTGTTAAGGGAATACTTGCAAACAACAAATAAATTTAGCTTTTCTGAACGGGGCTAAGCAAAAATACACCATGAATCACAAGAGTGTCACGGCTTCTCTGCTACCAGGTTTGGGGTACCCAGCTCCTTCGGGTGCAGCAGCCAGATGCTGGAAGATTTCTGTCTTCCCTCTGTGGAGATGATTTTTCTATATGTGTGCACATCTGGTGGGGGGTTATTTTCTTTTCTTCTCTGTTTTTTTTTCCCCTCCCTGCAAGCTTCCTAGACCTGGGAGGAGGTGGGAAGATGCAGATGAAAGAATCCGGTCTCTAGAGCAACACTGATTGGCATAACTGCTATTGACTCCTGACCTGCTCTTTTTTCCATTGATCTGCAAATAGCATGAAAGCCAGGGATGGAATCTAAAAATGAACAAAACAAAGTAAAAAACTTCATTTTGGCTATTGTTGGTTGAGATTTATGTGCTCTGGTGTGAAATTAAGAGAGCCTTGTTGAAGAAATGGCTTTTGTCCTTCTGATTCAGAGAGGAGCAAGTTATTTGATTGTTTGTTAAGGTCAAGTAAAAGCAGCATCATGCAACTCATTAAAGGTTGCAGAGCGCTCCCTAAAATTAGATCTGGACTATTATATCACATCTTTCCCTGGGTGATCCGAGTACTTCATGTACCAGAACATTCAGGTAGCTCCTTACAGGAGACAGCTGGGTGAATTTTTTCAGGTCCAAAAGCTGATTCCCACGTGGTTCCATGTCTTCTCCTCCGGACACCAGCACAACACGTTGGCAGAAGCTGCCTCCTGGCTGGGAAGGGTGTTTCCCCAAAGTCAGAGGAATAACACCCACGATCACAGACACATTCCAAAAAGTTTCATCCCAGGAATGAATTGATTTGGCAGCTGTTGTCTGTCCAGGTGCTTGTCCGTTACAGGAGGAGCCACAGCTCACTCCAGGCTGCAGGGCTCTAAGGCAAGAGACTCATCTGCTGGAGCTGAACTCTCCTTCCCTTTTTTCTTTGGTTTTGTTATCAAAAGAAATGGCATTGTCCCGTTTGGGTACACAGCATGGTGCAGCCCAAGGGAAGATCTGAAACTTGAGAAACAGATGTGTTGGGTTTGTTCTGGTTTTTAACTTCCCCTACCCAAAACTGTGGTGTGAAAAACAGCAACCTGTTGGCTGGTTGGGGGGGTAGTGGAAAGGTCTGATTTTGCAGCAGAAAGAAAGGGTTATGCTGCTTCTTGGTTTGGCTACACCGGCCTGCTGCTATCAGAGGGAAGGCACTTACCACTTGTTTTGGCAAGTGCAGAAAGGACATCCTGGGAAAAAGGAGGGTGAAGCCCTTGAGATGCTCTCCTCAGAGCAACGGGGTGGAAGCCCTGCAAAGGGGACAGCTATTTGATCAAACCTTGGCAGGAAGAAGTGTGGGGCAGAGCAATAGAAGGGTCTTCAAGACCCACTGAAGTAGGTCGGATGCTGGTGCTGTTGTCATCTGTGTTGTGCATGGAGAACCTTCTCAATGAAGATTTCTCTGTGTCTTGCTGCTCCTGTGTCGAGGGTGTGCTGACACAGCTCGGTAAGCGCCTGTTGTCAGGTTGAGCTGGGTGGCTTTTCAGGCGATGCTTCCCGTGCACGTGTGATTTGGGGGGGTGTTCGGGGGTCTCCGTGCAGGATCTCAGCTTAGAGGTCCAATGGTTTGAAAAGGGGGCAAAGGCTTGGATGACAGTATCTGAGAAGTAGGGCATCCACTCCTGAATAATGGTGACTGGATGGCTGGCCTGGAGCCCTGAGGCTGTGTAAAAGAAGTCCCTTTCCTGTTGGGGTCTGGTTAAAGAATGACTTCAGTACTGCTCCCCTGGTTTCCAGCTGTATCTGGAGTCTGTACATGAGTCTGTACAGCAGCAGAAGAGTAGCTTGATACATCAGGAGTGAGAGGAGGAAGGTTGGATATAGCTGAGTGTGAGGGTGGGGAAGGTGCCCTCCCAGGATCCACAGCAGAGCCATGTGGTATGAGATAAACTGTAATCCCACGGGCAGGGAAAGCATCAGAAAGTCATGGAGTCTCCATCTCCGGGGATGTTCAGTAGCCAAACAGGCATGGTCCTGGGCAACCCTTTGTGTAGACATCCCTGCTTGAACAGGGGGCTGGGGGAGATGACCTCAGGAGGTCCCAGCCAGCCTCAGGCCTGCTGGGATTCGTTACACAGAAGTCTGAGAATGGCTCTTGAGGCTGAGGTATTGCCACTGGTGAAACAGGAGAGAAGAAACCGAGACCAAATTCACTGGGCTGCTGAGGTTCCTCTGGAGACAGACACCCTGAGGATGCTGTGGTTGGAGAGCTGCTTTGGCACCGGTGTCAGGGCTTGATATGTGACAGTGAAAACGGTGCAGGCAGGACACCTGCAGCTCTCCGGCACGGGATGTGGTGTGGCTGCTGGCTGCGAGAGGGTCCTACAGCAGATCCTTGTAGATGTGGGATGGGGACAGTGTGAGGTATGGGACAGCTCCTAATGACCCCTGTTAGTGCGAGTCCTACAGCTGGAGCCTGTCCTGCGGGCAGAGCCCTGTGCAGCGTGGGGCTGCCTCTGAAGTGCTCCAGCAGCGGCTTTGATCTGGATGTCCACCTCCGTCTTGCAGGAGATTCCTGCTGTCCTGGTGGGTGCTGTGTGTAGGCTGGCAGAGAGAACCCTCTCACCAGGGGGCTGTAGTTAAAGGTACGACTGTGTTACAGCACCAGCAGCAAGTCTCCACGCCCAGGACTGTGAGCCGGTCTCTCTCTCTCCGTTCCGTGTCAAGGAACCTGTAGTATCCTGTGCTGCACAAGTAGAGGAAGGATTCCTGTTTGTGTGTGCTGGAATTTGTTTGGGCAGCTGGGAGGGTCTGGTGTGATGGGATGCACCGGGGAAGGGTGAAGCTTACAGAGGGGGCTACAGGCTTATCAAAAGAATGAGCAGAGGCAGTACCGGGGGTACTAAAGGTTTATTGTTTTTTCCTTGGGACATTGTTCTGCTCTCGAGTCCTTCAGATGCACATTGTGAGTGGGACAAACGGTGTGCTGGGAGTATCCATACAGCCAGGGCAAGGGAGGGTACCGCGGGCTGGCAGCACGGCGTGGCGGAGCTCTGCGGGGAGCAGCTGTAACGCTGCCTCGGCCAGGTGTGTGTGAATCAGTGTGCGTGTGTCAGAGCTGCCCTGCCTGTCGGGCGGTCCCGCGTCTCCTGTTACATAACCCTGCATCGCTTATGCAACTGCTGGGGGCGGCGGGAGGAGAGGCATCCCGGCACGGGGTGCAGCCCGGCACGGGGTGCAGCCCGGCCCCGCGGAGGGGCGACCCCGAGGCCTGCGAGGAGCCGTGTGACGGGCGGTTGGGCCAGCAGAGTCCCTGGCGTAGCGGCGTTTGCCGGAGGCTGGCAGCACGCTGAGCGTGTGCTTAACACGCAGGAGGAACACAGGCTGCGGGTGCCTGTGTGTCTGGGGGGGTAACCTGGCAGCGGGGCGCTCCTCTTTTTTCCTTTTTTTAATTATTTCCCCCCTATCCCTGCTGTTGGCGAGTGCCTGCAGGTATCCTGCTGGGGGGGGAATGTATCCCCAGGTATCGCAGTGGCCGCTCATGTATTCCAGAA
>VZTU01033855.1:222098-256226 GCA_013400835.1 Zapornia atra | reverse complement strand
GGCCGGCGGCTGCCCGTGCGCACGCCGCAGTGCCGGGCCCCGGCAGCGCTGGCCGAGCAACGCGGGGCTGCGGCCCCGGGGTCGCTCCCCGCCACGCTGCCCGTGCTGCCGGGCTCCGCGGAGCTGCTGCCTGCGTCCTTTATGGGCTTCTCGGCATCCGCCCGCCTCGGCGCGGGGAGCCAGCGTGCGGCCGCGGGGCTGCTTCCCCGGCTCCACTTCGGCTCCTTCGGCTCTGCTCCGGCTCCCCCGCATGAGCCTCTCGCTCCCGGGTTCAGTGCCCGCTCCTCGCCCGGCGGGCCGGGCAGGGTTCGCCTGCCAGCAGCCGTACCCCGTACTTAATCCCCTCGGATCCGTCTCTCTGATTCGAGTTCGTTAATCCTCTGGCTCGGTTTGATTATTCTCCCCACCCCCCATTGCTAACTTTTCATTCCTGTGCTGTACTTTATCACGATATTGCTGTATTTGGGGGAAAAACGCCTTTTCTTGTGGTCTAGAATAGGGCTGTGGTGGGTTGAACCCTGCTGCTCCTGGTACATCTCCGATTTAATTGGCAGTAGTTTGATACGATGAAGGATCTGGCTCTGTTATTTACTGATGTGTCACACACTTAGCTCTCCAGATTACAAAGTATTTTAGCCGTCTGCATTTTTAATGCCCTTACAATCTGCTGTAAAACGCTGCGTGAGGCGTTTTCAGGAGGAATTTGGAATCGTTTCACAGCAAGTCAGCCTGCTTCTGGTGTAGTAGCTACTGAAAATACAGTAGATGTCTATGTAGGGCAGCTACGTAGTAGCTGACAAGTATTTTCTGCGTGTACCTCGGTGGCGCTGGGTATTTTGAGAGATCCTGGATCCTGGTGAGGAATTGGGGACCCAGAGGAAATTTAAAAAGAGAAAGGGAAAAAGAGAAACTGTTTTACTTGCACAGTTTGGGATTTAATGGCTGCTGGGAAGGTAACTTGGCGAGTGGGCAGCAGGTGAGCTAGATCCTCGGGCAGTGCTACCCCCGCTGGGGTGTAAACCCATGTGTACTCCCAACCGCTTCACTTGGGAACGGTGGGACGAGGCCAGCGGTGGGTCTCAGCTCCCCAGGCCTCAGCCGGTGCTGGAGCCTCTGTGCCTGCAGCTGGGTCAGTTACGTAAATGAAATTAGAGCTGGGAGATTTAAACGTTGTTCTGGTCTCCCAAGGGAGGGAGAGTATCTGTGCTGTGCGGAGGTGCTGCCAGGGGAGACCTGGGCATCACGGCTGGCCCTGGAACAAAGCGCCTGGGTGGGGGAATAACACATCTGGGTGTCACATCTGGGGCTTCATCCTCCTGCTCGGCGATTAACTTCCTTCATTTCGTGTGCCTGCTGTAGGCTGCTGCTCAGGTCCGAGTTTATTTTGCTTTCAGCTGGTGCTGCAGCTCGGGAGACACAGGCTGGCTGTAGGGAAGCACTTCCCAGAGAATGCAGGAGCGGAGCTGGGACCTGGAGTCTCTGGCTGCGCATCCTCACCGCCCCTCCTGAATCCCTCCTCGATGGGTATCTGTAACATCAACATTAGAATAACTGCTGTTAGCATCCAGCCTGTGTGGAGACGGCCATTTATTTAACTGCAAATCCCAGTGGGTGTTAGGGAAGGAGCTCCGTAGCTCTCAGCTCCGTAGCCATCTGAATTGAGCTCTTCCCTGTTACCACACATCGCAGCATCCAAAGGTGGCTGTGCGCGGTACCCCCGGGCTCTCGGCAAGGCCATCAGTTCCACGGCTGGCACATGGCGATTCACCCCCGCCCCAGGCATCCCTGGCTCCATGGCTCCCATCTGTTCTCCAGCAGCCAGGGCTTCCAAAGTTATCCCCTCACTTTGCTACCGAAACAGCGCCGTGCCTGGAGCACCCATGGCCCCTCGTTAGATAACGACCTTTAGGATGTGGCAGTAATTCCCAGGCGTGGAGTCAGTCAGCGCGGCCTCGGCTGCAGGAGGATGAGGGTGATTGATGTGACGCGTGGTTAGGTGGAGGTGTCCCCTAATGAGAGGGCACTGCGGGCGCTGCAGCAGCACACGCATCCTGCGCCCGCTCCCCGGGCGGCCACCTCGATGCTCAGGGCTTTTGCTCTGCAGCTTAGTTACCTATTGAGCCATGTTTTGTGAGGAACACGAGTAAACGGGGTAACCTGTGCCACACCGAGGGTAAACTCTGACCTGTGAGTCCAGTTTTGGGCTGGAACAGGAGGGAAGAAGGGGCACAGTCTCTTGCAGGGGGGAGGTGGCTGGCTGAGTGAACCTGGTTCTCAAGTGCAGTTTTCAGTGTCTGGACTGGAGATGAGGAGTAAACCTCTTTCAGTGGCTGAGGGTTTCCAGCCAAAGCCTCTGTGTGTTAACACAGAGTAAAATTAGTGCAGCTCCCTCATGCTGCATATAGTTAATTCCCAAGGAGTGGAGTCGGGAGGCGCAGCCTGCAGCATCCTTCCTGGGGGAAGCAGAGCCGCGAGCATCACTGAGGAGCATCGCTGTGAGGAGCATCGCTGAGAGCATCGCTGCCTGCCCGGTGCTCTTGCCTGGCCAGGTCCCTGGTCACCCCACACCCTCTCTGCACACTGTGGTGGGGGGCACGTCCCTGTCCTCGCTGCCAGGATCACTGCGGGGCTTTGCCGGTGCCGGGATGCTCGTGGTTCTCCCACAGCTCCCATGCTGGTGCTCCCCACTGCTGGGAGAAGACGTGGCACCCCAGGCATTGCCCCCCCTCCCCAAAATGGACTGGTCACACAGAGTGCTGGCCAGGAACATCCCTTAGCGCCTGTTTTGGTACCAGAAACATCTCGGTGGTTATTTTTTGGAGGAAAATCTCTGGGTAGCCAAGCAGTTGCTTCTGATGAAGAGTTATTTCTGTCATCTCCGTAATTAAAACCTGCTGCCTTTTGTTTGTTTCCAGCCAGTGAGGGATCCATTCAGCCCCAGCACTGTGTGTGTCGCCGCGTGTCGGAGCTGTGAGGAGTTCTGGCAGCGATGGGGTGGTTTTGTGTGGTGAAATAATCTCGGGGAGACACTGATGCTCAGAGGCCCCCCATGTTTTGTGTATTCTTCCCAGTTAGGATTGGAAGAGACCGCACGAGAAAGGAGAGGGCAGGTGATAAACCCATCACTTTAGTAAAAGAGTATCGGCTGGGCACACAGGGAATGCTCTGTGTTTTCAGAACTTGGTTCCTCTAGTGTCCCTCTTCAGTCAGACGTCCTGTGAGGAGAGGGGACAGCTGCATGTGTGCAGTGTGTCGGTGTGTCCCTGACCCTGAGAGCAGAAGCGGTGAACTCAGAGCAGGTTTTACAAGAGGCGACACATGCAGAGCAGTCTATGCAAACTGGGTGACACTGCTCCTTCCCCTCGCTGCCTCTGAGCACCCAGGGAGGATGCTTGGGGGAGCGATGGCCCCCCTGGCTAGGGTGGGGGCTGTGCATCCCCTTCCTGAGGGGTGATGCGCAGTGGGAGCTCGCCGGTGGTGCTGCAGCAAGAGGGTTTCTGTTTCCCAAGGAATAAAAGTTAATTTCTCCCTGGCTTTCTGTGCCCACCCTTGTCTGGGCTGTGGCTCATCTGTGTGTGCCGCCCTCCCGGCTTGCCAGCGCCAGGAGAACCCATGTGTGTCCATGGACTGTTCCTACTGGCCTCAGCTGCACGTTGTAAACACCATTGAGACCCCCTTGGCTGCCTGACCGTGGGGATCTGGGGGGATCAAAGGGCCTTTCTCCAGCGAGCCAAGTTTTTATCCTGCGGTGTATTTCTGGCAGCTCAGGGATGATGGGAGCTGGCTGACTGGGTAGTGCTCGGGCAGTCTGTAACAGTGCGTTGGGTTTAGGGGTGGACACGGAGAGAAGCAGAATGCGTTGTCACCAGGGTGTGATGGGTGAGGGGTTTATGAAAGGTGTGTTCTGCTGTTGGTAAAGCGGTGCCAGTCCTTCACTGCAGGGAGCTCAACCTTGATCTGGGATCCGTGGATCGAGCTTCCCGAAGGGGCCGGAGAGGAGTGGGAGTGGCAGAAGCTGCAGAGCGGATCACCCTGCCCGGCTGGGATTGCAGAGCAGACACCAGCTCTGGGAAAAGCAGGGATCAGTTCTAGGCCAGGCTTGTCCACAGGCCCATTGAGCCTCTGACCCCAGCTGTCCCTTCTGCCCCTTCCCCATGTGAATTCTGTCTGTGGCTGAGGGCAGCCCCCAGCCCCTGGGAAGTGATTGTTGGAGGGGGTTGGGGTTTTTCGGGTCATAGGTCAGGAGCTTTGGGGGCTTTTGGTTTGCTTTCCAAATCAGAAACTCTTCCCATGTAACCTGTCTGCTTCTCTTTCTGCCTCGGAGTTTCAGATCTGTGTCATGTGTTGTCCCCTCTCCAGCACCTTGGGGGCTTGGGGTGGTCCTCAGTGGCTTCGAACGGACTGAGGGGTAGCACGGGGTGGGCTGCAGATGGACACTGTCTAGGACCATGTTTTACTGGTGTGGCTTTACTGGTTTTAAAAGGTTTGGGAATGTTGTGGACAGCTGATCCGAAACGAGCCATCTCTTTGGGTGGCTGCTTTTATGGTTACTCAACTTCTCCCGGAGCTTTTACTGCTGGAGGAAGAAGTTGCCTTGTGGGGAGCAGCTCCTGGTGCCCTCTGTGTCGGTGTGCCAGGGAGGGGCTGTTCCTGTGGTGCTGGTGGCTTGGTGCTTCACTGGGCTCCCTCGAGCTTTGCAGAGATCCCAGGTCTGGCCACCCATTGAAAACACTTTCCCATCTGTGTGTTGTCTTCTTCCATACTGGAAGATGGGATGCTCCCTGCTCCCCCACAGATCTCTGAAGGTTGGCAGGTCAGAGATGTTCACCTAACGCTGTTTCTCTAAGCCCTTCAGTGGCACCAGTTGTGAGGGCTCCAGAAGCCGAGTGTGGGCATGAGCTTGGTGTTGGCAGGAGGGGCTGGGCAGTAGGATCTTAACCCGTGTCTCCCAGTTCTGCCCTTCAAAGCACCCTGGTTTTCGGGCGGGCGTCCCCTGTACTGTGAAGCCCATTGGTGCCTTGCCACAGGCACAGGGGAGCCCTGGCTGAGCGAAGCCTGGCTGGGACCATTCCCAGTTCCCATTTCTCCCCCCTCCAGGCACTCAAGAATGAGACTATGGCGTTACAGCCATTGTCATGGGTTGGATTTTGAGGGGGCTCCTGGCCAGCACTCCTCGAGCTGTGGAATCCCCTGGCTTCCCAGATCAGTGGTCCTGAGGAACATCAAGCAGGTCAAGCAGGCTTCGACCCTCAAGCGGTTCGGGTCCTCAGGGGGATGTAGCTGCCTAGTTCCTATTTGAGTGGCTGAGGGGGTCTGGTTACTTTTGGGGGTTGGGAATTACTTGCCTGTTTTGCCTTCTCTTCCGAGAAGAGCTGCCCTTCATGGCCAGCGGTCTGTGCCAGAGGAGCAGCAGTGGTCATGGAAAGCTGGTGACACGTCTGCCAAACACTCCCTGTCTGTTGTCATCCCTCTGACTGAGCATTGGGCCTTTGGAGGGAAGGCTTCGTGGTATGAAAGGCAGGGGGATGCCGAGTCAATGTGGGATACCTATGCTGTGAGATACTTACTATACGTGTCCCAGCGTCACAGCCCCTTGGTGTGTGACCACGTGCCGGTGTCATCCTGCACCCATGTAGGAGTGCAGGTACACCTATGGAGGGATGGGCGCCGCAGGAGCTATAAACATCTTCCTCTCTGGTTTTGAGAGGTACATGCCTTGACTTCCAGGCTCGGTTGGTATTCCTTGTGCAGTTCAGCATCATGAATTATTTGGCTACATGGAGCTTTGTTCCCGTCTCTCTGGAACGCGCCTGGGTACGTGTAGACATGTGTGCAACACCCCCCAGAAAATGAAGCTGTTGTTTGGGCAAGGCTGTCACGTTCCACAGCCCTGCCAGTTATTAAACCGGCACATTATGGCACTTGCCTCTTGTCTGTGCAGTAATAATAAATACATTCGGGGGAAATTAAAATAATTTATCATTGTAAAGGATTGCACATGTTTTGTGTGTGTGGAGCTGGCGACACGAGGAGTCGGTCGGGAATGAAACCCAAGGGGCTGCTCTGCTGAGGAGAAACCCAGGCTGAAAGGACTTGCCTAAGGGTGACTGTAGCTGATATCCCAGGGAAACAGGCCAGGGCTGACTGGTTTCACAGCCTCAGTGACACACAGCACTGCTCACTGCACTGTCTGCTCGCAGAGTTGCGGCCTGGCGCTGTGCTCGGGGGCCGCGGTCTGGCTGTGGCAGGATGGGACACGACCAGGGGCATCTCGGTGAGCTCTGAGGCTCGTGGATGGGGAGGTATGGGGTGACGTCACACCCTGCATGGCTGTGCTGCTGGGTACAGTGTGATGTCACACCCTGCATGGCTGTGCTGCTGGGTATGGTATGGTGATGTCACATCACGCCCCGTTCAACTGTGCTGCTGGGTATGGTATGGTGATGTCACACCCTGTACAGACAAGCTGCTAGATATGGAGTGACATCACACCATGCTACTGGGTCCACTATGACATAACACCCTGTCCGTCTGAGCTGCTCCCGGTTATCCGACTGTATCGTGAACTGCCCGGCTGTCTCCTTTTCACTCTCCCCAGGTACCTCCTGCCCCGGCACACAGCGTCTCTCCCCTCCTGGCAGGGTGCACGGGTCTCCCCAGTGTGCCAGCTGTGAGGGCTGGAGCCGGTGCCGTTTGTTACAGCCCTGCATTTGCATGTAAAACACCCCATGCTGCTGTGGGGTGTTCTGTTTCCCGTGGGATTCGGTGTCTCCGTACTGGCGCACGGAGACGGATGTGCCTGCTCCGGCTGTAGCCCTGGCTTGGCGTGGTGTGTCCCTGGCAGCACCGGAAGGGATTCGGGGGGCACTGAGACCTGAGAAGGGCCTGTCAGTGAGCTCAGCTCAGCTCTGGGTCTGTTTAACACCTGCAGAGCTGATAAAAATCTCAGGCGGTGCAGAACTGGCGCTGGTTTCACCCGGAAAGCAGTTGGAGTGTTTGAGGACATTTTCCCTTGGCAGCAGCAGACAATCTGGTGGTCAGACAGCCAAACAGCTATCATTAGTCATGCATAATTAAAACAAAGAGAGGATCCAACTGTTAGCAGTAACAGTTTTGTCTTGGAAAATATCTCATTAGCATACAATGCTTCTTGCAGAAATCTCGGGTAGGTTTCTTCTCCTGGAAGCGCCAGTGATGAGAAGAGAAGCCTGTGTCCCCTTGTGTGAGCACAGGGGAACCTGGTGCCAGTTTGGTGCAGCATCTGTGGTACAGAGGCCGCCCCTTGAGTTCTGAGTCCAGTTCTGGGCCCCTCTCTCCAAGAAAGAAATGGAGGTCCTGGAGCGAGTCCAGAGAAGGGCAGCCAGGCTGGGGAAGGGGCTGGAGGGCAAATCCTCTGAGGAGCAGCTGAGGGAGCTGGGGGTGTTCAGCCTGGAGAAGAGGAGGCTGAGGGGAGACCTTCTCCCCACCTCCCCTGCCCTGCCAGGAGGGTGCAGAGAGGTGGGCGAGGGTCTCTTCAGCCAGGGGACAGGAGATGGGACAAGGGGCAATGGGCTCAAGTTGCCCCAGGGCAGGGTCAGCTCAGCTGGGAGGGCAAAATTCTTCCCTGGCAGAGTTGTGGGGCTGTGGCACAGGCTGCCCAGGGAGGGGGCTGAGTCCCCAGCCCTGGGGGTGTTTAACAGAGGGGAGATGAGGTGCTCAGGGATCTGGTTTAGCACAGGACAGGGATGGTTGGACTCCAGGGGCTTAAAGGGCTTTTCCAGCCTGGGGATGCTGTGACTCTGTGAGTCTGTCATGCTGTACACCTGCTGAATTTGCATCACACGTTTCTGTCAGGAGGAGGCAGGAGTGTTATTCCCTCCACAAACCACAGGCACACAGGATTTACAGTAGAGGTGTATGCCTTTGGTATTTCACTGGCTTCATGTTATGGGATGTTTTTAGAGTGTAACTCAGAGAGACTGGAGCCCCCTGTTTCTGGGCACCTGGGTCTCACCTGATGCCCATGCTCCTGGTAAATTTGTTCTGGGTATGAAGATGCTGCCACAGACTGTTGCCCTTTATTTCCTTGGCAAGGACTGACGGGTTTGTGGTGTCACAACCTGCTGCACAACCCTTCAGGCTGCTTTTCAGTGCGTTGGGTATGGGGGAGATCTGTTTCTTCAGAGCATAGCTCCGGTAAGGAGCTGCAGAGGTATTGGCCGTGGTGCATGGTCCTGCCATCAGCGGAGAGCTGCGAGGCACTGGGGTGCTGCAGGCAGGTCAGCAGCGGGGGCAGAGTTCCAGAGAGCCAGATAGAGAAGAAAACAGGGCTTTGAAACCAACCCCTCTTCCCTGCCCTTTGGGAGAGGGGGGTATCTGTGCGGCCTAGGGGCTTTGCTGAGGTCTGGAGCTTGGATTCGGTTGACTTCATTAAGCCAGAGTAACACAGGGGAGAGTTCTTCACATGGGTAGAGAAGGGGAGGGGGAGTTTCAGATGAAGTTCTGGTTGATTTGGTGTGGTTAAAGTGGTTGTGATTACGCAGAAGCAAACAGCAGTTCCATCTTGCCTCATGCTAGCAGCAAATGAGTCCCATCTCTCCCTCCCTCCCTCCTTCTCTCCTTCCCCCCAGTAGCTATTCGGGGAGTTTTGCTGGAGTATATTTCTAAGCCATTTCCCCCCCTTTCTGCTTGGCTGGGCTGGTTGCCTACACCTTTCTCTTCCACTTGTCTTTCTACCCCACTATGGAGAGTGGTCGGTGTGCCCACAGGCTCTGTGTGTGGAAGGAGAAGGTTCACTGGGACGGCTCGGTGTGTTGAGAAGCTGAGCAGGTACTGCAGTACAAGCCTTGTGGGAAAACTCCAATAATTTTTTTTATCAGGTTTTAATAAGCTGAAGTGCTGAAATATCTATGAAGAGATTTTGCCTGTGTTTTAATAACACCAGCGGAGGTTTGCAGAGACAACATGTCAGAGCACTTCATTCGCTTGGCATCAGAAGCCCAGGAACAAGCGGTGCCTGCCTGTCCCTGGCGCTTCTGGGCTTCATTCAGGGCACTTTACTCTCTTCTGTCAGAGACAGTGCAGAAGCCCTCTCTGGAAGGATGTACCAGCCCAAAGGGTGATTGCTCCAAAGCAGCCGGTCCTGCTGCTTCACCATCCCCATACCTGGGTCTGAACATGGGGCAGCTCCCTCGGGAGCCAGAAGAACAACATCCTTCAAGAGCAGCGTGGAGCTTTTCCAGCTCCGGGTGGGCTCTGGCCAGGGCGGGCAGGTCCCACCATGCATCGCCCAGCCCGTGTCCTGGCTCAGTGTCCTGCACACCAGTGGTACCCGGCTCGGGAAGTGGGCTCAGATCCTCCAGTGAGGCTCCAGAAAGGTGTGGGTGAAGCAGACTGTGAAGCCCAAATGAATGGGCAGCACTGCACCGAAGACTCGGTGAGGTGTGGAGCTGATGATTTTCTCCAAATTGACTGAATAAAGGTCAAGAACTTGCTCCTGCTAGCAGAGGACAAGAGGAGAGTAACTCCCATGCCACAGCCTGTGGGAGCATGAAGGGGAACAGCAGAGCTTCGAGTGCCTCAGAGGGAGGAGAAAGGATGGGTCATTTTCCATACAGCTGCTTCTGTCAGTTCCAGGAACCCCAGAAGGGAGTGAAGTGGCACAAGTCATCGGCTGTGCCGAGCTGCTGGGTTACCCACCATGAGGGGACAGCAGCCTGTGGGGCTCCAACCCCTTCAGCGTGTGTGTGGGAGCGTTGGCTTCTGCCAGCACCACATTCACCCACAACAGCCACCGTGGGAGCTGGAGGAGCCTCTCAGTACCAGGTGCTGTGATGCCGGTTCGGTAACACCGCTTTCACAGGGTCTGGTGTTGGCAGTGTTAAGTTCTAGTTGTGTTCACTCATCTTTGGGTCAGTCCCTGGAATCAGGCTGGTGTAAGCGTTTCCCACTGGGTTTTCTTTGGTTTGTTGTGTAGAAGTGAAGGTAAACTCGAGCAGTCAAGGAAGACTCACTCGCTCTACCAGATGTTTAGGTTGGCGAGATGCTCCTGGCTTAATTATGACAGAAATTGGCAAATGGTCCTAAAAGAGGTTGAAGAGCATCAGCACACTTTGAAATAAATCACAGGAGAGGTTGTCCCAGTCTTGGAATGCTGGAGGAAAGCGACTGCAAGTCTCAATGAAATCCCCAAATGATTTGGTGTCCTGAACAGAGGCAGTAATAGGGTCCTAGAGGCGGTGAGATGGGTGGATGGATGGATGTCTTGGCATAAATAAGCAGATAAATAAAAGCACTGTCTTCTGTGTCACAACACCTGGAAGGTGGGGGTGGTCTCTGCAAGAGGAGCGAGCCCAGCTTTACTGGAAGCATGATGTCAAGACAGGAGGCTATCAGGTGGAAGCATGTGATTTCGGTCGTTTGGCTCCCACCCGCTGTGGTAGGGCAGCTTTTGGTGAGGGATGTGGTGACGTGAGCTAGCTGAGCTCAGAAATGAGCTATGGGGAGGTCTTGGGAAGGACGTCATTGTGAAACAGCTGGATTTGGGGATCTGGGCTGCTGGGTTGTGGGGAGCTGACGCAGGGCTGTGGTGGGTGCAATGGGAAGCCTCCTCTCAGCGGGCGGTCAGAGGGCGGCAGCTTTGCAGCTAGCACATTGCTTATGGAATGAAATAATAGGCAATAATGCAATAATTAAAACATTTGTTTGTAGAACATCCATGCTGAATATTTTTGTATATAAATTGAATAATGGCAGTGTAATAATATCTACAAAATTATAGGTTAATTCCTTAGAAGGAGGCATGCATTTATTGTATGTGTTACATCATCATTATCTTGGGTTTATCCCAGGAATTAAATCAGTGAACGGGGACAATCGTGTGTTGTGAATGGGTTGTGCAGAGAGCGGTGCCAGTGTTCCACTCTGGCTGCTGCTGTAGGTGCCCTGGACCGTGGCTGGGGTGTGCTGCAGCGCACGGGTACCACGGGCACGAGGAGCCAACAGCCTCTTCCCCGTGTTTCTCTGCAGCGGGTGAACTTTGCAGTGCTGGATCAAACCCTGGGAGAGGAGGGACGGTGATGGGACAGGGCCTGGTGGTGGGACAGGGCCTGGTGGTGGGACAGGGCCTGGTGGTGGGGACGGGCCCGGTGACGGCCTCGCAGGTGCAGAGCTCTGGCCACATCCGCGGCGGGTGATGAGTAAAGATGTTATGAAAGTGACCTAATTATGAGGAGCCGCTTTCCCCCCTGGCTGGAACTATTGGACTAGAAAATTGTACCAGACTTTCCATCCTGAGACTATTAAATAGCAGAGGAGGAGAGGACAAAACAGATCTTGTGTCACAGCTGCTCGTTTTTTCTCAGTGTAGAGTCTTGCACATGGCTGGAAATTAGTTTAAAATTACCTTAATTAATTGTATTTAATTTGTGACTTTTTTTTCCCAACCTGCATAAACCACCATGGTGTTACCTTCCCCGTGGTGGGAAGGTGGGTGTGCTAATGGTAAACCACAGCCTGCACGTCAAACACAGGTTACCTGGTCGCTTGGGGCGGGCTGCAGCTGGGGAGGGGATGTGTTGGGCTGAGCCTCCTGTGGGACCTTCCGTGGGAGTCCTGAAGGCTGGAGCCACTCTCCTGTGAAGAGAGTGGAGCTGGGGCTGCCCCGGGATCCCTGGCAGGGCTCAGTGCCTGGTTGAATGGGGTTTGGGGCACCCTGTGCTGGGGGGTGTCCCTGCCTGTGGCAGGGGAACACTGGGGGGGCTGGGGTCCCCTCCCACCCAAACCAGTCTGCAGTTCTCCGATTGATGCTGTCTGCAGTGAGTGCAAAGGCATGAAGGGGAAAGAGCAGAGGAAGAGGAGGAGGCAAGGCATCGTGAGCACCCTGAGCCTGTACCTGAGTGTCTGTGAAACACCAAAAATGGGTCAAAACTGGATGTGGAACTTGGAGCTCAGGTGTGGGGTGGGAAGGGCCTGAGAGGCTCTGGCACTGATTTGGCAGCTGGCCTTCCTGGAGGTTTGTTTTGGTTCTTCACATCATCCCCTTGTCGGGACCCTGTGAGTACCACAGCTCCCACCCAGGCTGCAGCCCCAGGGCAGCCTGGGCAGAGCCAGGAGCCAGGGGCAGCCTGGGCAGAGCCGCGGTGCCGCTGCAGCCAGCTTGGGGTGATGCTGGTGCCCTGGGCTGTGCTCAGCGTGCTGGGATCGCTTCCTGCAGCTGGCAGAGCTGTCTCTGGATTTATTTCCCCCTCTTCCATGCGCTGTGTCCAGACACTGATGAGGATTTGGACTTTGTGTGTGTCCCCAGTGTGTCTGCAGCTCCTCCTCTCGATTCATCAAGGTGCAGTGGGCTCACAGTGCTTCCTGGCTTTGGGCTGCAGAGGCTTGCTGTGGTGTCCCTCTCATCCTGGGCAGCGGCTGGGTGTAAATATTTCAAGTTAACAGGCATTCTCTGATAAGTACTGATAAGGCTTAAGTGGGATGTAAATAATTAACACCTTAGGAGGCCTGGCCTTTCTAAATATAGGTCACTGGCATGCCAGCACCACACACTGTGTTTTCCAGTGCTGCCCAGCAGCACTTTGCCTTGCCTTCCTTCCCATCCATTCCAGCAGTGTTCCTTGCCCTCCCTCCCATCCATCCCAGCACTTCTCCTTGCCCTCCCTCCTTCCCATGGGTTCCAGCACCCCTGCATGCTGCAGTGAAGCTGTTCCTCCCAGGGAACACATGGTTCTGCTTGTGCACACAGTGATAGCTGAGCACTGCACCTGTGTTTGGGTCTTTACTCACTCCTCAAACATCACCTTTCCAGCAGACTGTGCTGAGTCCTGCTTTTGTAGGGTAGCTGGGTACAGTGAAAGGTGAGGGAGGAGATTTCATACAGCAAAATGTAGTTTTAGTCTGCAGTGCCTGCCCGGAGGAGCATCCTTTGGGATAGCTGAGACACATCCAAACACTCTTTTTACAGGACTGGCCAAGGGAAGGACCTTGGGGGGTGTTGGTCTGAAGTGTTGATGGCACTAATGCTTGTGTGGGCAAGTGGGATCTCACCTTTAGGTGGTTGGGTGCAGTTATCTCCAGGAGTGGCAGAAGCAGTCGAGTGCTGGGTTCAGTTCTGGGCTCCTCACCATCAGAAGGACATGGAGGTCCTGGAGCGAGTCCAGAGAAGGGCAACCAGGCTGGGGAAGGGGCTGGAGGGCAAATCCTCTGAGGAGCAGCTGAGGGAGCTGGGGGTGTTGAGCCTGGAGAAGAGGAGGCTGAGGGGAGACCTTCTCCCCACCTCCCCTGCCCTGCCAGGAGGGTGCAGAGAGGTGGGCGAGGGTCTCTGCAGCCAGGGGACAGGAGATGGGACAAGGGGCAATGGGCTCAAGCTGCCCCAGGGCAGGGTCAGCTCAGCTGGGAGGGCAAAGTTCTTCCCTGGCAGAGTTGTGGGGCTGTGGCCCAGGCTGCCCAGGGAGGGGGCTGAGTCCCCAGCCCTGGGGGTGTTTAACAGAGGGGAGATGAGGTGCTCAGGGATCTGGTTTAGCACAGGACAGGGATGGTTGGACTCCAGGGGCTCAAAGGGCTTTTCCAACCTGGGGGTGCTGTGACTCTGTGAACCACATCAGCCCTGGAGCCCAGGCTGGAGTACAGACCATGTGGGAGCCCATGGACTCCAAACAGTATTTGTGGGTATGCACCCTGCTTCCTGCAGCTACAGCGAGTCCTGGGGAGAGCCCAGCGTCCCACTAAGATGACAGCTCATGAGAAAGTATTTTTGGGGGGAGATGCTTAGAACTGTAAGTGCATAACCCAAACCCAACCAGCAAAAGCAGGCAGAAAGCTTCAGGTGTTCATGAGTATGTTTGAAAGTTCAGTGGTTCTTCCTGGGGAGGCAGAGGGAAGGGGATAACCTCGGATTCTTGACCTTTTTTTCCCAAACTTCGTATTCTTAGATTGAGGAAAACAGCACAAAGTCATTCTGTTTGTTACAGCAGCACGTGATGTGCAGTGTTTGCTGTTGATCAGAGTTTGTGGTACCTTGAATGCAGCTTCTGTGTAGATGTTTGTTGCCTTTGTAGAGGACTTGACACGTTATTCCTGAGTCAGAAGCAGATGAATTACACTATCCAAGGCACATCTGCGAGTGGAAAGTTTGGCTGGTGCAGGAGAGCAGTACAGACATGTTCACAGCAGAATAAAGGATTCCCTTTCTATTTAGGAGTATCAATTTGACTGCATGAGTATGCTGCTTAACGATACACATCACCCCTGTGCTGGTGGGATCAGGAAGGTTTTTGTCTTTTGCTTCATCTGAATGAGAATCAGCAATTATCATCTGCAGAAACAACAGAGTCCTGGAGCTGTCAGCCCTTCTGTGCAGTTACAGCATCCTGCGCTGGGGCAGCATGGTCAGTTGGTAATGAAGAGCACCACTCAATTAGCAGCTAAGTGCTGTCGGCAGCACTGAAGCACGGCTCTGGCCGTTGTTACTAGGCAGTGGCTTCCCAGGGTGGCTGTAGTTACTGGATGGGGAGTCGGTGGAGGGAACGTGTGGTTTGAGTGTGTGCTGCTGGTGCTTGCCAGCGCCAGCCCTGAGCTGGGGGTATCCCGAGGTGTCCTGGGAGTGACCAGGAGGGAGCCCAGGCTGGTGGAAGCTGTGATACTGGAAGGCTTTTCCTTCCTGTATCTTCATGTCTGCAGCAAGGGACATTCCCTGTGTTGGGTTTTGGTTTCACTCATTGCTTTGTCTTTGCTTTGGTTGGTTTGTTGGTTTGTATTTTGTTCTGGCATTGAGCCTCATTTCCTGAACATATCTGCCATAGCTGCTCCCCAGCAGAGCCATGGGGATTCCCTGTCCAGCAAAGCTTTCCCATGCTGGGGAGCTGCACGTTTCAGTGGCCATCATCAGTCTTCACCAAAACGTGGGCACTCCTGGTAGCCCTTCCAGCAGCGTTTCTACCAGCGAAGCCCTGATTTGCCTGACAGCTGGATTAGGCATAACCTGGTTCCACACTTGATTTATTGTGAAGCTGTCCAGTACTTCCATTCCGTGCCGTTCATCTGAGGGCAGACTGGCTCTATTGGATTATTTAAGGAAAAGGTAATTTTATTATCTTCATTGTGTGAGCTCACTCCCTGCTTTACAGGCCTCTGGAGTGGTTATAAATAACAGGAGGGTTTGCGCCAGCACAGGGATCTATTGAACCTGTTAGCGTGATGCATAATGAGATGAGGAATTAAGTCCATTAATGATCTCTAACTTCAGCAGAAGCTGGACTGCAGACTGGCTCCCTGTTACAATATATATTCCATACTGTGATCTGTGCTCCTGACGCTGTGGTTTCCTGGACCAGTGAACTTGAAGAGATGCTGTTTAATCGCAGGTTTTAGGCAGATGTTCTAGAGGGTTCCACAGAATCCCAGCATCCCCAGGTTGCAAAAGCCCTTTAAGCCCCTGGAGCCCAACCGTCCCTGTCCTGTGCTAAACCAGATCCCTGAGCACCTCATCTCCCCTCTGTTAAACACCCCCAGGACTGGGGACTCAGCCCCCTCCCTGGGCAGCCTGTGCCACAGCCCCACAACTCTGCCAGGGAAGAACTTTGCCCTCCCAGCTGAGCTGACCCTGCCCTGGGGCAGCTTGAGCCCATTGCCCCTTGTCCCAGCTCCTGTCCCCTGGCTGAAGAGACCCTCGCCCACCTCTCTGCACCCTCCCTCTCTACAACCTCCACCTGGAACAGCAGCAGGTTTCAGTGCCTTGGGGCTGGTTTTTATTGCACCCGAGGCTGTGGGCAAGAATTGTGCTGAGCAATGAATGACCCTGAGACCAGCCAGTGGCCGTGGCACTGTGCAGAAGGCAGGAGCACAGCACTCCCAGCGAGAAGCTGGAGCCTGGTACCAGCATGTGAGGGCACAGTGCTGGGTGCGTGTCGGCGTCTGGGCAGGGCTGGTTCCTGTGGGTGCTGCAGGCATCCCCCCTGCTCTGGGGCTGTGCTGGCAGCCGAGTATAAGAAACACCTTCCTGTGCTGTGACCTCTCTCCAGAGCCCCGGGACACAGATTGTTTGAGGCTGTCCCCTTGGTGTCGGGCTGCTGGTCCCAGCCCCTCCGTCCCCTCGGGATAATGTGTGTGTTGGATGGTTCAGGTTATCAGGGAGTAATAACCAGGCAGGAAAGTGAAAGTCGTTGACTCTGCCACTGCCCTGGTGTGGTGGTGGCCAAGCAGCTGGGGACAGAGCGCTCCACGCGTCTCCATCGCCGCTCTGCCGGGGAAGGTTTCCATTATGGGATGGAAAACAATAGAGATGGAGAGGAAAACACTTCACATCCGAATGAGAGGACCAAGACATACAACACTAAACATACTTCTGAGAGATAATTTATTTCCTCAATCACTTTCACTTGTTGAATGGTAGTTGTGGATGCAAACCTCCTGCGTTTCATCAGGGAGGGAGGGAGCGCTGAGGAGAACACTGTGGGCGTGCTGCTAAATACCTGTTTGTGAGGGATTTGCCTTAGGTGAAAGGCAGAACTCAGCATTCGTGGGGCTGAATCCATCGTGATGCAATTTACAGTCTGAGATTATGAATATATGTATGAATGCCAGCAGAGGCTCTGCTGGGAACAGCAGCAGCTGAAGGTCGTGCCACGTATCGTCGGGAAGCTCATCTTCCTGGCGTAGGTAGGAAGGGTTCACATTTGATCTCCATGTAACGATTACTGGAGCCTTTTAATGTTCTATTATGGTGTAAATAAATGTAAGTATGTAAATATTTGTCTTACACTTGGTGAAGCAAACACTGTTCCTGTTACAGAGGGTGTAGCTGAGTCCGGGGATGTTCGTGTCTCTCAGTCCTTGGCAGTGGCACTGGGCAGAAGGGATAAGTTGCCAGTCTTCACATAGTCTGGAACACTTTCAGTAACTTTTGGAAAGAAGTGGAGCGATGTGGCTTGGGAATCATTAAATGCTTCCTGCTTCGCTGTGAGGGGTGACCATCTGTGAGCCAGCAGCCTGGGGGCCCCCGCCCTTGCTGTGCTACAAGACTTGGCTGAGACCCTCACGGACCCACAGATGTTATCCCATAGCCATGTGCAGTCTGAAATAGTTCTGTGAAAAACCCAGAGGGTTCAGGTACTTCACAAAACCAAGGCAAGATATTTTTTGTGTTCTTTTGGGAGAGAGGAGCTGCTTCCTATCTATCAGAGCCTTTTGAGATAGGTCTGAAGGGACACGTGTTCTAACCGCTGCCTATTCCTGCTGTTTGATTTAGCACCATAAAAACTCTTGTTTCTTGAAAAGAAGCAAAATGAAAGGCAAGCTGCAGGCTCATTAGGGCTGTGTGGAGTGGATCAGGAGCTGGGTAGTTAACAGACCTGAGAGGAATCACCGCTCTGGGTCAGCACCAAGCGTGGGTGGAAAGGATGTTCCTGGGGGGGCTCTCTGGGAGCGAGAGACAGGACAGGCTCTGTTTGGGTCTTTTGAAATTTGATATGAAATTGTTGCTGATAAAGTGAGAAAATGATGCAGTGATGAGTGGAATAGGATGCACAGAGGGGAAGGCTTCTCAAAGGGGACTCCTCCGTAAGCTGGATCCGATGTAAAGTGGAGGTTAGATTGGGTCCTGATCTAAGATCCCTAACGGCATCCAGAGGTGTGCACATGTGGAGTAACAGATAGGGAAACAGACGGCTTGCTGGGACACGTAGTGGGATGTGGTGCATCATTCTGGTGTGTATTTTCTCAGAGATGCTGAAGCAACAGAAAGATGGCAGAAGAGAGAGAAAAATATATGGGAAATAAAAATATTTACAGGGGGAAGCTGAAAGAACTCGGTCTAATTAGTTTAGCAGAATGGAAATGGGCAACCTCGTTGTGTTGAGGAATGTTTTTATGTCAGAAAGCCTCAGAATATTCAATCTTGGCAAAAAAAACCCCAAACCGTAATGAAAACTAATGACTAAAAGCTGAAATGGAACCATTTAAACACAAATGCAGAGCAAGTGCTTTGTAGGCAATTAACGACTGGGACCAGCCAGCAAAGCAGCAGAGGACTTCTTGCCTCCTGTGGCTGGCTGCCTCCCCAGAAGGTCTGTTTAGGCCCTTTGTTGGGCCCAACAGTGTCAGAAGGGTGGTTCTTTCCTTGGACATGCTGAGGGGAAATACCCAGGGAAAGGGGGGAGCAGGGAACTGCCGACCCTCAGCTCCCCTCACAAGCCCCTCTGTGGCATGCCGTGATGCCGTGGCTGCCGGAGCTGCAGCGCCTCGCAGAGCGTCACTGGCCGTCTCTCTGGAGCTCATTTCGGCTACAGTAAATTAATAGTTAATTTTAGTGCTGAAAGTCCCATTTCTGTGCGGACCAGGATAAAACCTGTTGCGTGTTGGGGGATGGCTGAGAATATTTTAACATAGGCTGGAAGCATGGAAAGAAACACAGAGCGTACAGAAGGGGCCCTTGCCTGGCGCCTGTCTCGGTCGTGTCCATGCCGCGGTGTTGCGGAGTGCAACCACGCTGGTTGGAGCTGCCATGCCACCCCAGAGCACTTCATGCCTTCCCCCATGGCTCCTGCCTGGCAGTCCCTTCCCGTGCCCTGTGTTCCTAAGCTCCTAAATCTTCTCTGCAGGTGAACAGTCCAGTTCCTCTTTAACGCCCGGCTTTGGCTGGGTGATGGAAGGCAGAGCGGCTCGCAGCCGGTGGCTCCTGCCAGCAGGAACAAACGGTGCCGCAGTGTTTGGGGTGATGGGCTGCTGTGTCATCCAGCAGCCCCAGACGCTTCCCTGAAGAGTGCTGTGTACAGTATCTCACCAGCAGCTCTCCATCCTGTGAGGATATTAAATACTGCAGGAAAAGGGGAAAATAATAATAAGAAGGTTCCTGGAGCAGCAGGTGCTGCGCTGCTCCTCTGCCTTGGGACCCTTCCCAGGTGCTTCTGGAGCTCGGCCTTGGCTCTGTCACCTCTGTGGATAATGAACGCTGGGAGAGCCGGCTGCCGCCCGTTAGCCGAGCGGGCTAATTGCAGGGGACTGCGCTGGGGACAATTAGGAGGAAGAAGAGCAGAGCAGATCGATATCCCTGAGAGCACACGGCCCTCCTGTGCCACAACAGGGCTGCTGTTGTTTGGAGGGGTCAGGATGCCGCCCGCTGCTGCCGGCGATGTCTTTCCTGTAACTTACAGAGCTGTCAGGTGTTGGGCAGATGGTTGGTATGAGCCCTGGAGAGGTTCCAGTGCATGGATGGGCTGCTCACAGCCTCAGGGTGCTGTGGGGATTCTGTGTCTGTGTTGTCTTCCTCTGTAGGAGCCCAGCACTGAAACCCCAGGTGCTGTGATCACTGGGATGGAGGTCGTGTGTCTGTTCTGTGCAGCATCCTCCTGTTTCCCAGGGGCTGAGAGGAGCCTCCTGGCCTGAGCCACCGCACTGGGCCCAGGACATGGGGACAGATGGGGAGCAGAGGGAGGTGTCCTGGAAGTCCTGCACTTGCTCCCTGCTGTGCCCCCTCCATCCCTTTATCATGGACTGTGCTAGGTGGGCAGGGACCTTCAAAGGCCACCCAGTCTCACCCTGCAGTGAGCAGGGACACTGTGAACTACAGCAGGTCGCTCAGAGCCCCATCAGGCCCGACCTGGAATGTCTCCAGGGATGGGGCCTCCCCCACCTCTCTGGGTAGCCTGTGCCAGGGTCTCACCACCCTCAGAGGGAAGAGCTTCTTCCTAAGGGCTCATCTAACCCTGCCCTGCTCTAGTTTAGCCCATCACACTGTTGACCCCTACCCTCTGGGTGCAACCATCCAGCCATTCCTTATCCACCAGACAGTCCACCCATCAAATCCCTATTTCTTCAACTTGCAGAGAAGGATGCTGTGGAGGACCATGTCCAAAGCCTTGCAGAAGTCCAGGTAGATGGCATCCATTGCCCTTCCCTTGTCCACTGATGGAGCCAAACATGTTTTTGACTTTGCTTTAGAGGAAGGCAGCCTTTGGACTTCAGCATGAGATAAACCCATGTCTTCCCCCGTTACAAGGAGCTGGCTCACGTGGTGCCCCTTGTTCCCTGTGGTATGGCCTTGCACTGCCTGCAGTGCTTCGTTACAGTGTCTGGAAGGTGTCAGTCTGTGTATGAACGTGTACAGTCTGCAGTGTGTGTGTCCCTGTGCAGTCTGCAGTGTGTGTGTCCCTGCTGACTCCGCCATCACTTGACGTCTTGCTGTTACCAGTCTGGTCGCATCGATGCTGGTCAAGAGCGGGTTGGCTGGTCTGGGAGAGAGGTGGTGGGGCTGGTGGAGCACAGCTCGAGCAGGCCTGACCCGTTCTGTGTGTTTGCAGAGAGAAAAACACCACTGCAAGTTGCTGGGAAGTTTCAGCTGATCCACTGTGTCTGCGGTGGTAGGGATGAGTCCCATGGAGGGGCATGGGGGGAGGTACCCATCTGCCTGCCCAACCGCTCCCGGCATTGCCCAGGCTTAATGAAGATATCCCACAATCTTGGGGATCCAATTTCCCAGCTGTCAGCGTTAATGTATCTCTGCAGAAGGAAAACTGGGCTTTGACGTGAGGGTGGCTGCAGACAGAACCCATTTCGGGTGAGCGGGACAGCGGCCGGCACCCGCGCCTGTCAGAGGGGAAAATGATTGCTAATGAAGTGTGTGTTAGACTGAGACAGGTAGAGAACTCCCCGTGTCTCTTAATTTACTTTGAATAATTCATTAACCAGCACTCTTCACCCATGACAGTCACGGGTAAATCCCAGGCTGGAGCTGCTAATTAAAGTTGCGAGATGAAGGGAAGCTACTAACGAGATGCTAGACAAGTCCTCCACCAACAGAGAGGTTATTCTGAGTGTGTAGTTTTACTCTTGCTGTTCACATCAGGGTAAGGAAACAGCAAAGAATTTACACTGGTTACAGTGCATAGTTAGACGTGGGTGTGATGATGAAGATGCGAGGCTGAACGAGGACAGCAGCCTTCCCCAGGACCAGCGGGGGCTGGCGGCGCGTAGATGGGTCCTTAGGGATCATCAGGACACTGTGCTGCCATCCAGAGAGACCTGGACAGGCTGGAGAGCTGGGCAGGGAGACACCAGATGAGGTTCAACAAAAACAAGTGTAGAGTCTGGCACCTGGGGAGGAATAACTGCTGGAATCAGGACAGGCTGGGGGGGACCTGCTGGAGAGGAGCTCTGCGGAGAAGGACCTGGGGGTGCTGGTGGGTGACAGGGTGGCCATGAGCCAGCAGTGTGCACTGGGGCTGAGAGAGACAATGGGATCCTGGGGGCATCAGGAGGAGTGTGGGCAGCAGGTCACAGGAGGGGATCCTCCCCCTCTGCTCTGCCCTGGGCAGGCCCCACCTGGAGTGTTGTGTCCAGTGCTGGGCTCCCTGGGATCAAACAGCCAGGGATCTCCTGGAGAGAGTCCAGAGGAGGCTCTGGAGATGATGAAGGGCCTGGAGCATCTCCCCTGTGAGGACAGGCTGAGGGAGCTGGGGCTGTTCAGCCTGGAGAGAAGCAGCCTGAGAGGGGATCTGATCAGTGGTTATCAATAGCTGAAGGGTGGGACCCAGGGGACATGGGCAGCCTCTGCTCAGTGTCTGTGGGGACAGGACAAGGGGCAATGGGCTCAAGTTGGAGCACAGGGAGTTCCCCCCCAATCTGGGGAAGAACTTCTTCCCAGTGAGGGTGAGGGAGCCCTGGGACAGGCTGCCCAGGGGGTGTGGAGTCTCCTTCTCTAGAGAGATTCCAGCCCCGTCTGGACACCGCCCTGTGTGCCCTGTCCTAGGGACCCTGCTTTGGCAGGGGGTTGGACCCCATGGGCTCTGGAGGCCCCTTCCAGCCCCTGTGATTCTGTGATCTGGTGTATTGACAGGAAAACTGTGGAGTATTTCACATTTAGCATTTAGGAAAAGAAAGATAAGCAGTGAATCAGCGTGGGTTTTATCGGGGGCATTCGTGGGCAAATCCAGAGCTAAAATAGACCCGTGCTGCTTAACAAGGACTCGTTCCACCCATGTGGTATCTGTCTGTGCGTGTGCTGTCAGCTGGAACTAAACAGCCAGCTTACGGAGCGGCGAGGTACCGCTCGGGTAGCAGGGATTAACATCTCTCCTTGTTCCCTCCACGAACGGGAAACGGAGAAATTTCCAAATGAGTGTTTTGTTGAAGGGTACAGAAGATCGCATCTGTGTTGTTCCTGTTGCCTGGCTGATTCAGTACACAGAAATGTTTGATGTTGCAACACATTTAAATATGTTTTATGTTCGTTAGGAGCGAGCTCTCTGGGAATCTGCAGGGGGATGCGGAGTAGGATGAAAACAGGCTTTTAGTGATTATTTTCAACGTTCAAAACATGGTGCTACTCAGACAAAATCAAACCTGTTAGAGCCGTTTATCTAATTAAAAAGGATGTCTCGTCGAGAAATCTGTGTGCAGAGCTTCCCTGAACGTGGGAACAGTGAGTGGGGTGGGGGGCTCTGTCTGAAGGGATGGGTGTGTTTGCTGACCTGGCTCGCTGCACGGCTGGGGCTGCAGAGGGTCTGCAGGGTGGGGGGGCCCGGCTGGCTCCAGCCCTGGCAGGACCAGGTGCTGGGTAGAGCTTGGGCTGTGACCTCGCCAGACCACATCTCAACAGCAGAACCTGTGGGAGGTGATCCCAGTCCCCCCCAGGTGCTTCTTGCCCTACCCCCCAGCTGGGGTCTGAGCCGGGAGCATCCCTGTGTCAGAGGCAGAGTGTGGAGATGGGCAGCACGCAGTTCCATATGGATAAAGGCAAAGCTGTTTATTGGGCGAATTCACACAGATTAGAGACATGTGTTACTGCAAACGGGGCAAGCTAAAAAACTGCTAATTGGCTACACACACTGGTCACACCAAGCTGATTGGTCAGTAATTATAACAGGTTCTCATGAGTGTATCTTATGGCTAAACATTGTTAGTTTACCTGTGATGTCTGAAAGTATCTGCACACCTGCAGTGTCGACCGTTTATTATGGCTGGTTCTGGACATGTTCTCTCACTCCCAAATCCCTTCCCACAATCCTGCTTGGTTTCGGGCAGTCTGTACCCCTGGCTTCAAGGCCACTGTGTGTTGGGAATGTGATTACCAAAAACCTCTCAGCATGAGGAACTTTCCTGTCTCACAGGAACACAAGGGTATTGTCAGGGCCTGTGTCTGTGTGAGGAGAGCTGGGCTGCTGGCAGGGCCTGTGTCGGTTGTGAGGAGAGCCGGGCTGCTGGCAGGGCCTGTGTCGGTTGTGAGGAGAGCCGGGCTGCTGGCAGGGCCTGTGTCGGTTGTGAGGAGAGCCGGGCTGCTGGCAGGCCCACTGCCTTCCCTGACAGAGGAGCAACGAGTGTGTGTCACTGTCCCTGCTTGGGCCTGCTGAGTGGTTACTCCCGGATAACCACGCGAGGCGTGACAGCTGCTCGCAGTGTGGGGAGCAGGGACGGGGCAGGGCCATGTGTCAGTCACCACGTGTGCTTGTACGGGTCGGGTCCGAGGGTAGCGCGCTGCAAGGGCCGAGTTTGAGGTGCTGGGTGTAGAGAGAGGGCAGGGGCACTGTGAGGGCGATGGGATTACCGAAAATTGGTCTTGCCTTGGAAAAGCCAAGCATTTTAAAGCCCCTCAGTTTGGCAGCTGCAGCAAGCCCCGTGCTGCAGGGTGGGGAGGGGGCATGGACCACCCCAGAGCTACCCTTGGACTGTGGGCTCTGCGAGGCCAGTCTCTGCAGGGACTGGCAGAGCCTGGGTTTGCTGTGGGACTCTGGCTGGTGCTGCCAGAGTCCCACTGACTGTGCCTGTGCCAGTGCTCCTCACTGACTGTGCCTGTGTCATGCCCCATCCCTGGCTGCGACAGCTGAGCAGCGACCACCTTACTGACGTGTTTGGTCGTCATCCAGAGGCCATGGGAGCTGCCGGCTGCTGGTGACATTCGGAGTGGGGAGAAGCAGAGCAGATAATCTATTTTCATCCTTTTCCTGTGCAAACACAGAAAGTGTGGGTTGGAAATGGGCATGTCATCTGGCTGAGGTTCCCCTCAGAGGCTGTGCTGGCGCTGTCCTGGCAGGGCTGCAGGGTGGTGGTGGGGGGTGGCTGTGTGCTGGGCTGCGGTCTTCCTTCCAGGCAAACACAGCTCTCCGAGCCCCTTCCTGAGGCAGGTGATTCTGCACTGACAGAAAGTGCTTTCGACCGGAGCCAAGTCGTGATTCATTTCCCGTCGGTGCTCAAGCAGCTCTATTTTTATGCTGACATAAAGAACGGGGCCACGACGGAGCACTTGCATGTTCTCCTGAGAGTGTCTCCAGCTGCAGGTGATGGAGATGACACGACACTGTGCCTACCCAACACAGTAAGTCCATGTCCATTGCCCTGCATCGGATGATTCAACAACACATCTACAGAGGTGAACAAGCTAAAGCATCTGCTGGAAAAGGAGAGACAGATAAATCAGGGGTTTGATTTATAGGGTCTGTTACTCAGATATTTCAGAGTTGGTTTCTTGCTCTGCAGAAAGTTGAGGGAGAACTTCAGTAAATTAAAGGAGAAATGAGTCACGGCCCTTTCCTGGCCTGTGTCAGCCAAGGATGATATATGTGTCGCCTGGAGCTCTGCTGCTCGGCTCTTAGTCTGGCCTAGGAAACTAAACCAAAGCCTCCTGCTAGCCCTGAAGATGGTTGTTTCAGTCCTGGTAACAATTAAAGAGTTAAAGTGAGTTGAATTTGGCCCTGGGCAACCTTGTGTAGGTCCAGGCCTGGAGGTTGGTGGCCCTGCCTTGGCAGGTTGTTGGAGCTCTGTGACCCTCGGGGTCCCTTCCCACCCAGACCAGGCTATGATTCTCTGATTCTATGACTTTATTCCTTTGGGGTTGGTTGGCTTGGTGTGCCTGCAGCTCCAGCAGATCGGGGATGTGCCGCACTGCCTGTGGCTAGAGGGATCTCGGAGCTTGGTGAGACCACAACAGCCTCTTCCCACAGAGGTAAATCTGCTTTCCTGTCCCGCTGTGCTCCCACTCCCTCTGCAGCACATTCTGGGTTTAGGACACTCCATGTTCCCCAGGCTCAAACCCTTGTCACACAGGTGTTGGAGCAGAGAGAGCAGAGCCGGGGCAGTGGGGTGGTTTCGTGCCGGTGCAGGGGCTTGGAGGCGCTCGGGGCAGCTGGTGCTGTGGCAGGGTCCCTGCAGCAAGCGGAGCTGGGTGCCTGATGCTCTGTGTGATGCTTTCCTGCCCAGGGGCCTGGCGTGCCAGAGAGACTCCCCCCAGGGCCCCTTCGGATGGCTCCATCCCCTGTCAGCAGAGACACGTGTTGTGCCAGCGTTGCAAGTCACAGAATGGATGGCAGTTTGTTCAGGGGCCTTAGAGCTCGCTGGGGTCACCTAAAAGATGCTGAAATGTTTTCCTTCCCTGCAGTCTCACTCTGGCTTTGAAGAGGATGAAGTGTGGCTGTGTGCTTCCGTGGTGGCACTGTTTGAAGGGAATCCTTGCATGCAAAGTACTTAACAGGCAGGGGAGGAGGAACAGTGAAAGCCTCCTAAGCGTTTGATGGCTTGGTGCCGCTTGCTCTGCTGTGTTGGGATGGGAGCTGCTAGGAAGCGGGCTCCTGGAGGCTCCCTCACCTCGCCAGGGCTCTCAGCAGAGCCGCCTGGCATCGCTGGCCATGGGGTCCTGACCACGGGGTGCATAGCCAAATACCTGGTCCCTGCTCTGGGGAGGTGAAGGCTTCGGATTCAAACAGCACTTGTTTAGCGTGCTGCACTCTGCAAGCTCAAAACACATGTGGCAGTGCAGGGTGACTCCTGGGCATGACTGACTTCAAGCCTGAGTTTAATTTCTCCAAATCACTTACTTTTCAGAAGTGCTGTTCAGAAGAGGTCCAAACTCACTGCTGTCACCCCACAGCCCCTGCCCGTGTACACGGTGTCCCACCTGCTGAACCCCGTGCCCCTGTCTCATTGCACTTCAGCTGCAGGAATGATGGTGTTACTCCGTGAAGTCGTTCAAGCCAGTGTGCAGAGCAGAGAGTCTGTATGTGCAGCCTGTCAGCACCCACCGGCTTTAACCATGCCCATCACTTCTAAAAGTCTGTTGGTGGCTGACTGCTTGGAACCCTGCTGGCAGGGGGGGTTGGGGTACCCAACTGGGGAAGGACCTTGCACAATACCTCATTTCCCCCAAAAACAAGAAAACATTAACACTGCACCTCTGTAATGAAGTACATAGAATTGGAAATGGAAAGCACACAGTGGCGATTTAAAATGCAACAGCTCCTGCAAATCAATACCAGCTCCATCAGAAAGAGGTGAGAGTGATAACACAAATTAATCCTAGAGAGCTATATCCACAGCAGGCATGGTACCCTGCTCTCTGCCAGCCACGGCTTGGGTGTGCTATGGGTAACATTTGTGGTGCTCCTGATAAATCCAGGATCAGAAGGTGATGCTCCATGTGAACCCAGCAGTTCCTTGGGAAAGCTGTGAGACTGTGAAGTGCAGAGCAAGCCCCATGCCTCGTGAGTCCGCTCAGAGCCGGGTTTAGGGGTGAGGGGCTTTGGGCTCGGGCAGCGTGCTTCAGCAAGCCAGTTCCAGTATGGGCAGGGCTGGGCCTCTGGTTTCATCTCCCCGGGGCTTTGAGCCTCCCTTGCCCTTGGCAGTCCGTAAGCATCTGCTTCAGTTTCCCAGCAGGATATTAAAAAATAATAAAGCCAGCAGTCGGAGCTGTGGATGGGAAGGCACTCACTCGGGTGACGGGAGCAGCGCAGGCTTCTCCAGCCAGCATCCTCGGGCTGGGGTGGAGGGAGGGGCAGTGGCATCCCTGGGGGGTGTGTGGCAGCATCCCGGGGGGACCATGTGGCAGCTGTGGGGCTGAAGCTGCGTGGCGGGTGGACATGCGGGAGGGCAGGGATGGCATCCGAGGGACCCGCACAGGCTGGAGAGGTGGGACCCTGTGAGCTGCGTGGAGTTCAGCAAGGCCAAGGGCCTGGTCCTGCACGTGGGTCAGGGACATCCCCAGCACCCCANCTTCCTGGGGAGGGGGGAGCCCTGGCACAGGGTGCCCAGAGAGGCTGGGGCTGCCCCTGGATCCCTGGCAGGGCTCAAGGCCGGGTTGGATGGGGCTTGGGGCACCCTGGGCTGGATGGGGGGGTGTCCCTGCCCATGACAGGGGGGCACTGGGGGGCTGAGTGCCCTGCCCACCCACACCAGTCTGGGGATCTGAGATTCTGTGATAAAGGACAGCAGCTTCCCATGTGTAAGTGCTGATGGTTTGGAATGATGAAGTTGGCATCTCCTCCTCCTCTCTCTCCCGTTCTCCTCAAGATGAGGGTTTCTATCCTGTTGATTCATAGGATCTCTCAGTGTGAGCAGGCTCTCATCACTCAGCAGCACCAGCTCCATAAAGTGGATGTAAATGTTGTGTTTGGTACTTCCCTAAAAGAATGAATGTGTGTCTGAAATGTAAATCCTCTTCCTGCTGTCTTTCCTCATGAATCCTTGAAGCAGAACTCCTTCAGTTGTGGGTTATTTTAAACATTACTGAATTATTTTGGCCCAGCCCTCTCAGTGGGCTTGCAGGAATTCATGTTACCTGTGGCCAGGTGTGTGGGCGCCGACAGTCGGGCATTGCACACAGCAGGCAGGTTGGAAAGGAGCAGTCTGCTCCTCCTCTGGGTGGGTGTTGGAATTGTTTACAGGTTCATTTATTCGGTGACCAGGCTTGCAGTTGCACATGGCAGTTGCTCAGTGTTCTTACTACTGTAGGAACGCTGCACTGCTCAGGTTGTTGTGCACTTTGGATTGTGAGAGGCTCCGCTCTCGTGAGACCCCTCCTGCAGTGCTGGGTCCAGTTCTGGAGCCCCAACATAAGGAGGACACAGAGCTGTTGGAGCAGCTCCAGAGGCCACAGATCCGAGGGCTGGAGCAGCTCTGCTGTGAGGCCAGGCTGGGAGAGCTGGGCTGTTCAGCCTGGAGAAGAGCAGGCTCTGGGGAGATCTCACAGCTCCTTCCAGTGCCTGAAAGGGCTACAGGAAGGCTGGGGAGGGACTTTTTAGCAGGGCAGGGAGTGATGGGACCAGGGGGAATGGGTTTAAATTGGAAGGGAGGAGATTTAGATTGGATATTAGGAAGAAATTCTTCCCTCTGAGGGTGGTGAGGTCCTGGCACAGGGTGCCCAGGGTGGGGTTGGCTGCCCCATCCCTGGGGTGTCCCAGGCCGGGTTGGACGGGGCCTTGAGCAGCCTGGGCTGGTGAGAGGTGTCCCTGCTGGGGCAGGGGGAGGGACTGGATGGGCTCTGAGGTTCCTTCCAGCCCTAGACCAGGCTGGGGTTCTGTGGTTCTATGATAGGTTTAGGAAAGGAACAGGAGCAGATCCTGCAGTGCTCTGCACCGTGCGGAGGCTCCATGGCGCGGAAGGAGCCGGCGTGCTGGTGTGTGTGCAGACAGGATCCCTGCTGGCTTGGAGCAGCCACCGGTGGCACGAAGGCACAAAGGGGAGATGGAAAGTTCCCTACAATTCCTGTTTGTAAAACCAGAACAAACCCCTCCTTGAACCAAACCCCCCATTAGTGCTAATGCAGAAGGAAAAACCAACTGGATCTGTGATTCTAGCTTGGCCCAGAGCAGCCCCCAGTCACCCATCCCACCCAGACCCCTGCTCTGGTGTCACTGGGGGGTTTGCCTCTGTGACTGGCAGTGGCACAATCCCACAATGTGTCATCTGCCAGCAGGAACCAGCCTGGCTCCAGCTTTGGGGTGCCCACACCATGGGGGTGCTCTGCCCAGGGTGGGTGAAACCGGCCCCCGAGGGATGCTTGGTGTGAGCAGTGCTGTGTGGGTGAGATGCTGCTGCTGAGGGATCACCTCACTGCAGTACCCTAGTTTTGGGGGTTGTTTTTTATCCCACCCCACCTCCAAGATAGTTACAAACACTTGTACTTTGAGCTTTCTCATTAGAATTAATGACAAGTAATGTGCATGGGGAATCATTAGCAGAAAATGTGATGATTGTGTCTTACATTCCAAATGATTCCAGTCAGTATCCTGACAAAGCAAGCAGCTGACCTTTTATTAACAGGGATGATTGGTGTTAGTAATTAAAGTAAGACACACTGAGCGCAATACATCTTCAAAGCACCCTGGCATAATTTGTCTTCCCTTGCCTCCTTTGAGAGCCTCCCTGGCTTTTCTGACCAGGCCACTGAAAGATTGCACTGGTTACTGAATGGCAAACTGGTTTGCTGACCTGAGCTGGGAAAGCTGCTGGAGATGTTTGTCCTTCCTGACACCAGGAGAACCCCCCCGTTGCTGCAGCACTTTTGTCATTTGACAGAAGTTCCTTCCCTGGACGTTGTTGGAAAGAACAGTGACTGTGGAGGCTGTTGGAGAAGCCCCAGAGCTGCCTAAGTGTCACAAAGGGTGTTTCCAGCTCCCTGGAGCTGCCCCTTCCTGGGGGTGTGGGTGTGTGAAACCCCCTTTCCCATCACACAAGCAGAGAGGTGGCTGTGTGCAGGGCAGGAGAGGGGCTGCAGAGGTGATGCTCTGTTTGCTCACAGTGGGTATCATCGTGACACCCGTGTCACTGTCACTGTCACAGTACAACCCATGGTGTGTTTTTGAATGGAATCGGCACGGTGAAAGTCTGGAGCGTCGTGACTGCCACTTCCAGAGGATGCAGAGTCGCTCCCATGACTTGGCAGTGTTGCCTTTACTCTGCAGGTGAGCTCCCCTTTCCCTGTAGTGACTGGAATTGCTGCAGGGTGAGCGCTGGCGGCACACTGCTGCTGCTGGCCCTGCACGGCTCTCCTGCTGCGCTGACAATGCACCAACCTGTCTCTGTGTTCAGGAGTTAATCCATTTCCATCACTGGCTTATGAGTGTTGGGAAGTCAGTACTCCATCACCAAAGTCAGCTCCCTCTCTGGAGCTGGGGGCGCTGTGGGAAGCGGAGGGGACGCGGCTCGGCGCTGGCATCTCCTGAGGCTGGGCACCCACGTCAGGGCCGCTCCGGCTTTGCAGAGAAAGGGAACCGAGGCTTTCCCTCCTCCTTTTCACCTCGCCCTGAGCACACGAGGGCAGCACGGTGACCCTGCAGAACGCAGGGACAAATGCTGAACGCCTTGCAGAGCAAGCAGGTGGTGCTGAGGCAGAGCAGTGACTCTCCTCACTGGTGGAAGAGCTGAGCGTTGCTTTGGCTGGCTGAGGTTTCTGCTTGGGCGGCTCTCCCTGCTCCCAGGATCCCCTGGCGCCTCTGACAGAGAGGAGGTCCTGTCTCACCAGGTGGTAGCTGGTGTTCTGCTGCTGTTTCCCAGGAGCACTGTGGTGGGATGGCAGGAGATGCTGGTGTGTCAGCTGGTGCTCCTGAGAGCTCCATCCTGCCAGGAACCAGGGCTGAGCTCCAGCCGCCGCTCCAGGCTTTTGGGGCTCTTCAGCTGCTCTGTGCCTCACAGATGAAGGCTGGTCTCCAGCCTGTCCTCTGCCTTCTCCAGCCTGTCCCCACCACGGGCAGGAACAACTCTGCTTGCGGTGGGTGTGGGATTAGTCTGTGTGCAGGGGAGCTTGGGCAAGTGACCCGCAGAGCTCCCTTCCAACCCAGATTATCCAGCGGTCCTAATCCCTCTGGTCTCTGTTCAAGGACACCAGCCAGTGATGTACATTTATTGCCATGCTGTAGGTGCTTCTCAGGGTGTCAGAGGTATGAACTCATGTTCTGCTCTCACACTGGTGTCCAGCCCAGCTCAGGGTCAGTCACAGCATCCGCATCACGTTCCATCAGCTGAGATCTAACGTCACAGCTGCCCTGGGTTGAACGTAGAAGCCAGGCTGTGTTTTTCCAAGGCATGCCCAGGAGATGCTGTGGAGTGCTCTGCCTTGCTGGAAGAGGCCAGACCTTCCCCGGGGCAGCCACAGAGCCCCAGCTGGTCTCAGCAGAGCCGAGCTGTGCTGCTCACAGTCACTGCAAGTACCCAGTGAGATGAGGATGGGGAGGAAAAGGGTTTTGTAACCACAGTCAGGACAGTGCCATGAATTACTGAGGAGACTGTGGGAGTTGTGGTGTGAAAGGCTGCCAGAGGGTTGGTATGGCTTCTGGTGATGCACTACGTGTGGTTCTGCTGTGGGATGGGGAACAGATCCGGAGCTGCCCCGTGCAGTGTTTCTGCTGAGTTGTCACTCATTCTGTGTGTTAACATGGGAGCAGCACATGGTGAGCACGTGTCAGCACCACTCTGTAAGGTAGAGCTGGCTCCTGTGGCCCCGGCCCGTAGCTCCAGAGCTCTGGTTCTTGCTGACCTCCCCTTCTCTAGTCCCACGTAGTGGCAGTGGCCAGAGTTTGAGTTCTTCTAGAGTACCTAGAGATGAGGACAGATGCCTGAGCGACTTCCAGGTCTGATCTCAGTGAGGGGTAGGTCAGTATTGCTTAAGCCACCTTAAATTCATCTCCAGGCACTTGGGGTGTCATTTTTAACCTCGCCACTAACATACTCTGCCACAAACGTTCTCAGCTCTTCCCATACTTAAGATTTACTGGAATTGGCTCCTTGTTTCCTTGCCACCTGAAGTTTGCATTTCCCTCATAGAAATGATGGTGGTAAATCACAGAATCACAAGGTTGGAAAAGACCTTTAGGCTGATGTTGGTAACAGGAGTGAAAGCTTTGACTTGTGTCAGAATTCCAGCGAACAGGCTCAGCTGATCCCTGTGGGCTGAGCTCAGCAGCAGAGCCTGTGTATCACGTAGCAGTACCCAGCACCCCACTCTCTGTTTTCTGGGGTTAATGCCTCGGGCAGAGTGTGACAGTCTGAAGCGTAGGGTGTTGTCGTTAAGGTTGTAGCTTTGCACATGCACACAGGCGTCCTCTGAAGGTCTCGCCCGGTGTGAGGTGCTGGCGCTGGGTGGGCTGGTGAGTGAGTATTCAGAGCAGCCCAAGGCAGCTTGGTGCAGCTGCAGGGGTGTCACTGAAGCTCTGGTGATTTAGGGGATGTGGAGAGCGAGTCAGTGTGAGACACGGGATAGCGATGGGGAAGCACCCACCAGGTGAGTCAATGTCACTGCTGTTCAGGAGCCTCCTGCCTCCTTATGTCACTACAGCACAGTCTGGTGCCCACACGTTGGGCACTGTGCAGTGAAACCTGTGTGTGCCAGCTCCTGGGCAAACTCCAGATGATGGATTCAGGCCCCTGGGCTTCCTGGGAGGGGAGGGGAAGGCACAGTGTGGGAATTGGATGTGCAGAGCACAGAGATGCTCGTCAGCTGGGCATCTGCTGACAGCTTGGCACAAGGGGGAGGGAGAGAGATGTAGGCTGCAGTTTGGGGGCTTGGCATCCCAAATTCACTGCCTACGTGCTCATTTAGGTTTGTATAATATCCTTCTAATCACTGCTAGTGGAATTCACTAGCATTTTTAAACTGTGCTGCTGCATAAAACACACGGCATCCCCCATGTGAGGCTGTTCCCCTGCCCTCAGCACCAGCCCCTCTCCAGCTCTCCTGGAGTATTCCAGATAGCTCCAATCCTCACTTGCATCGCTGTCAGTGAAGCTGTAAGGGTTGAGGAGACAGGGTTTTGCTTATCTGGCTGGATTGTATTTACACAAAACACCAAGGCATGCATTGTACGTGAGAGCAGGGCAACCTGCCCTTCTCCTGGGCAGGAATCCAGGCAGCTTGCACCAAGCCCACCTGCAGCAGCACCAAGTCCCTGCAGTAGGGCAGCCATCCTCGTGCAAGGCACACGCCGGGAAGCTTGTGCGTGGACAGAAGGCTCTTCCACTTGCAGGAGATGCTCCTTTCCCTCCCTCCATCTTCCCTCCCTGCCTCCCAGGACTCTTCCTTCTCCCCTCGCGTGGTGAAGGCAGCGAGTGTGAAGCCAGAGGGTGAAACGTGCCGGGAGGCAGCGGAGCCCTTGTCTCCATCAGCTGGAACAGCAGCGTGCTCGAGAGAGATTTCTCTCAGGAGTGAGTTCTTAAACCCCTCCTGATGTTCCCAGACCCTCCTCTGTCCAACTGGTCCAGGTTTGAGGTACAGCCTGTCTCACGTGCCCAGACAGGGTGCTGTGGGAGCGGGATGTGTAGGCTGGACCCAGAGCTGAGGATCTTCTGAGCTGGCACAGCGCTTTGCTCCCTCTGTCCCCACATCCTTTCCCTTTCCCAAGCTCAGTTTGGAGCTTTCCCAGAGCCTTTCCATTATTAGCATCATTTGGACCAGTTTTTCTGTGTGTCAGCCCTGGGTTTCATGCCTCCTACTTCAGGGCAGGTTTTCACTTCTTGTGTCATCATCATTGTGGGGTGATAACAACAATACCTGGTGTTCCCTTTCTCCTTGCAGTGTGATACTGCTTTATTACACAGCTTGGCTTCATGGGAGAGTGTTTTGCCCCTTACCAAGATCTGCTCTGCAGTTGTGGGGCATTTCAAGATCCCTCCTTGTTGTACTGGTGATGTTGTCTTGCAGTGACCTCTTCTTACCAGAGCTGGCTGCTTCCTCTGGGGTCACTTACACAGGGCAGAGACTCAGAATCTCATAAGGTCTCAGGATTTAAAACACATGTTGGAAAACACTCTGGAGTGGAGTCATCTTATATCAGTGTTCCATCAGTGCTCTGGGAGCATGACCTTCTGTCAGCAGCAGTGGAGCTGAGGGTGCTGGAAATGTGTGTGGTCAGGGATGGTGGGATGCAGCAGAGGGGACCTGAGAGCATGTGGGGTGCCCCCTGAGACTGGGGCTCCACGTCCTGCAGGAAATCTAGGAGGCTGCTAAGAGAGAGCCCTTGTTCCCGAGGTCTGCAGTGCAAAGCAAGAGGTGGGGGTGCCCAGCAGGAGATGGGGAGAGGCCCCAAGCAGTGCTGGTGCTGGAGAGGGGAGCAGGGGCACCCTGGGTGGATGGGTGTCTGTGTCCTGCCCACGGCTGGATGCAGGGAGGGGGCAGCTGCAGGAGGCTGTGCTGAGCATCTCCCCACGTGTGGCTGTGGAAGGAGGGCACCGGGCTGCCTTTTCCCTTCCTCTTCCTCGGTGTGCTCCAGCTGGGCAGGGCACAGCCATGCTCCCGAGCTGCTTGTGCCGGGTGGGCTTCCCCCCCTCTCCCCTGCTGCTGGTGGGAGCAGGGTCTGGCTGCAGCCAGGCTCTGCCCGCCGGCCAGCCTGGCGCAGGGACACGGCTTGGCTGCGTGTGGAGCTGCGAGCTGCTGCTGCTTCCCGCGGCGGGGCGGGGACC
>VZTU01033855.1:79665-222072 GCA_013400835.1 Zapornia atra | reverse complement strand
GGCAGGCGGGACGCAGGCACTCTGTGCTCCCCGCAGGGCGAATCCCTTTTGTCTGGCGGGCGGGGTGGGGAGCGTGTGTGCATCGCGCTGAGCAGCCAGTGCTTAAGCCATGAATGCTGCTGGGTTCCTCTAATTACCTCGGAGAAGCCGCCACTCGTCTCGTTACCGCCAGCTCCTGTTTCCATGGGAGACGGTGCCTTCTGATCCCGGGAAGCTGAGCCTGGACACGCTGCCGGTGTCTGGGTGCCCGGTGGCGGCAGCAGCTCCGCGGAGCCCCCGCAGCATCCCGGGACGGCCTGCCCCCGGCATCGGCAGGGGCGCTGGGAACGCGCTCCCGGTGAGAGCTGGGCACTGGGCTTTCTCTGGGGAGAAGCCCCGGGGTTTTTGTTGAGCTTGCACAGCGACCCCACAGATAGCGTTACGCTGCCAGCACTGCCCGTGGCTGCACCGGGGTAATGTGTGTTCCCGGGAGCGGGCCCCAGACACCCCAAGCTCTCCCACACCAGGTACCCGTGTTTGGTTCCCAGCACACTGCTAAATAAGCTTTTTCTTCGATAATTACCAGCCTGGTGAAGGAGGTCTGCAGCTACCTGGCTGCATCGATGTGCTGGATTCGCCGAGTTCTGATGTCCTGAAATGCATTGAAAGGCTCTTGTAGCACAGCTTTCCCTGAGGGAATTTTAAAATCAGCTAACAAATATTTGTGTATACTTTTAGAAGAAACTGAAATTTACCTTTTCTCCATATTTTTTATTTTCTCCTTTGCTCAAAGCATGATTGATTTTAAAAATCAGAATCCTCCCCTTGGTCCTTTTGTGTGCTTTAATAACAGCACATGGATGGGGTGAATTTCAGCTTTCATTAGCTGGGAAAGCAATGCTCCTAATTGATGCACAGGTTTAACCCCTGTCCTCCTTCCTAAGGTACCTGGACACCTTGCCTGTAATAATCGTTCCCCTGTAAGTGAAGGAAAGAAATTGGGGCAGAATCCCAGCCCCATGCAGGTAGCATTGTACCGTGGGGGTAGGAGCAGCAGAATGACTGTCCTGGGGGGTACATGGCCCCATGGTCCCAAGGGGCTCTGGGGCAGCAGCTCTTCTGTACCTGGGGGAGGTATCAGGCTTCAGAAACGGAGCAGGGAAAGGGATCTTCACTGCTGGGAGCTCCTGATGCGGATGATGAAAATCAAGTTACCCCTGCGTCTGGTGGGGACAAACACTGCAGATAAATTCCCTTCTCTGGTTTGTAACAGCAGGCATGGTGCTTTTGCTCTGGCTTTGGGAGAGGGCAGTGGTGCTGAGAAACACTGTGACCAGTCAGGAGTCACAGGCAGGGGCTGTCCCTGGGCCTGGCTCCTGGCACAGCCACACCGTGCTTGGCATCGCGGCCGCTCGGCACAGCCCTGTCAGGGCAGAGCTGACGGGTTGCTGGTGATCTCCCTCCTCCTCCTCAGGAAACATACTCCGCTGAAGGAATTAAAGGGGGTTCTTTGAGGAGGTGTCTCCAGGGCTTTCTGGATCCTTCCCTCTGGTTCTTGCTGCCAGCGAAGGGAAGCCCGAGCCCAGCAGATGCTCGTGGCCTTCAGCACCCCATTTGTTTGCTTTTCCATCATTTAAGGATTACCATTTCTAGGCAAAACCGACCCCTGCCACTCCCAGTGCTGCTGGGTTTGCTCAGGCCTGTCCCAGAGAAAGTTTGAAGGTCCTGAGCAAGCCAGGGGAGAGCTAGTGATCTGGAGGGGCAGCTGGCGGGTTGGCGTGACACTTGGGGTGAGCTCGGGTGCCTTTTGATGTAAAATCCCCAGTGAGAGGTACCTACCCAAAGCCCCCGACACTGTGGGGGAGATGTGAGGCCGTGGGACATGGGCTGGGTGTGATGTCAGCCGGTGATGCTCCGGTGCTGCCACGGGAACGCACAGGGAGAGCTTTGGTGGGTGTTTGCCTGTAGATAGACACAGCGGGGGGGGGGGCTGTATTTATTAGCTATCCTGTCCCTGCTGTACAGCCCTATGCAGGGACAGGATAGCTAATAAATAAAAAACCCAATGTCTGAAGGCTTACTGTGCTGCTGAGCTTTTCCCTGTGGATATTTTCTCCTCTGAGTCTTGTCTTTGACCCGTGGTTGTCAGGGTGCTCACAGCTTCCCCGAGAGAGAGATGCTGCAGCACTTGATCTCCTGTCCTCATTTTCTAATCTTTGTAATGCACCGTATCATTCCCAGCAGCATTCCCAAAGCTGCTGCCAGAACAAAGCAAAGGACCATCCGAGCCCCTTTGCTCTGGGGTGGACGGATGCTGCGGCACCCAGCCCCAGGCTTGGCCATTGTGCCCTTGGGGCTGAAGCCCATGGGAACACCGCAGCGTCTTTCACATCAGGCTCGCACCTTTGGGAGCCAGGTTGCTGGCTCCTAAACCACCCAGATTTCTGGCTCTGAACCCACCCAGGTTTCAGCTCTGAACCCACCCAGGTTTCAGCTCCCAACCCACCCAGGAGAGCGGCTGTGCCATTGCCGCTCAGGCTGTTGTCAAGTCAAATGGTTCTCTGGTTCCCACGTGCACCCCAAACTAATTCCAGCATTGCAAAACCCACAGTGGAGTGCAGGTGAGCAAGAAAAGCATTTCCTCCTCTCTTCTTTCTGCCTCAAAATATTTATTTTTTCTATTTAACTCCCTCTCCCAGCTGAACACTTTGGGAAATTTAAAAGTCTTTTCGATAGGGTATTGTAGTGAGGGAAGTTATCAGCAAATGGCCTGTTCTTTTAGCAGTAATACCGGTCATGCACCAGCACCTGCCTCCCCATCCGTGGTAGCAGCTGTTTGAGTTGGGAAGGGGAATGAATCCTTGATGGTTTCATCCCCGAACTGCGGCGCGTGGCGGCGGCACAGCCGCTGCCGCCTGACGGGGCTCCGGGCGCTGGGTGACATCCTGGGGGTGGGATAGGCTGGGTCTGGGGGTGCTGAGCAGCTTCTGCTTCGAAAGAGCGGAGGTGGCTGATTTTTATGTAAGGAGTTCAGTGTGAAGGTCAGCTGAAATGGATGAACTCTGAAGCTGCGATGGGGAAGTGCTGCTGTCAGGGGTTAACTCTGCCGTCTGGGGAGGCTGTGCTGGCTGGGTTTGCCTTCGGCTCCGTGGGAGGCGAGGTGAAATGCCTTGGCTGCAGTACAGCTGAACATGGTGGTGAACAGGCCGTGGGCAGTGCTCTCGGGGTGCAGTTGAACGCTCCCCTGAACAGCCTTGCAACTTTGGTTTCCCTCCTAACCCCCCCCATTTTTATTCTGAAAGAACTCGGCCGTAGCCACCACGAGTTCTCTTCATTAGGGTGGGACCTCGTTCCTTTTCCATCGCTTCTTCACGCTGGTTTCATCACCTGCTTTGAGGAGATTCAGCTCCTTTATTCCTGCTCCCACACATGGTGCAAGCTAAATGTTACTTTGAAAAATAAGGTGTGAGGAATCGGCTGTGGGTGCACAGTGGTGAGAAACCCTCCGTGTTTTGTGGGGAGAGCAGTGAGTGTGGGTGGGTTCTGCTGTGGGGAGCCAGCCAGCCTTGTTAAAGCAATCTGACTCTAGAGCTAAAAAGGGCAAATATTTGTTGAAATGCCGCAGAGCCACGGTGCAAGGGCAAGGGCTGATGGTTCAGGTTAATCTACATTCTCTTTCCCTCTCCATGAAGTGTTTAGTATTCCTTGGGAGCTCTGTTGATCAGGGAACTCTGCTTGGAGTTGGAACCCTCTGAGCTGTTTTTACAGTCGGGGTTGGTAAATGAGGGATGAAGTTGGGATGTGGTGGGTGATGGAGCCGCCGTCGCAGCCCACCCGCGCTGCCATGGGTTTTCCTTCCCTCTGGCATTTGCTCCCTGGTGCTGGGGAAGGACTGTGGAACAAGGGGTTAAATCTGTACAGCACAAGTGGTTCTACACCCGGTGAGGAGTGAAATCCCACTGGCTGACAGGCTGTGAGCAGGATGGGGTGTGTGGCTCCCACACGGCTGTGCAGGTCACGCTGTGCGTGCTGGGTGAGTCGTATATATGAACCAGACCTACAGCTCTCCCACAGTCTGCCCGACTCCCTCAGTATAAACCTCAATTTTTAAAAGCAAGTGTGTTTGCCAAGTGTTAATTATTAAAAGAATTTAAAAATAATCCAGCTGGTTTTGGATTCTTGACTAAGGCACTGATTACAGAGTTAGCTGCTCTTGAAACAATGTCCTTTAAATAAATGGTGCCTTGCATGCATTCAGTAAATTATTGTCCTATACTGAATGGTGCTATTAATCTCCCATCACCATTTAAGTGTTAGAATTTGAAATGAGCCATTCTTGGTACTCAAGATACCGGTCACTCAGTGAAATCTTAGGGTGGGATTTGGTGTGGTGAATGCCTGATGTATGTATTTATCAGTATTTACATAGTTCTTGGCATTGAAGAACAAAAGCTGCTTCTGCATATCCTCCATGTATCCTCCACAGATCCATGGCTCGGGATCTTTTTGTGATTAAGTTGTTAGAAGTTTGAGAGAAATAGAGAATGTGGGCAGAACATCAGCCCTTGAGAGCATCCTGCTTGGAGAATCACAGAAGGAAAAAGGGAGGTTTGACAGTGAGGGTCAGGTCCATATGCAGATATTAAAAGAAGTTAAACCATCCCCTTTGATGCAGGATGGTGAAACAGATTGTGGGGTGCATGGACCGAGTCTGCCAGGCATCGCTGATGGTGTGCTGGTGCTGGCTGTCTGAAGCTGAAAAGGCAGCCTGCTGGTAAACCTGGACAGACACGGCTGCAACTGCCAGTGCAGGCACACACTGAGTCCTCAGCACGTCGTACTCAGAGGTTAGACCTGTAGATGTGTCTTAATACAGAGTATTTTGCCCTTTCCATGTGTAACTTGTGTAAGGAGTATGGGCTTTTTCCATCCTCACTGTAGTGCTTGTGCTTTCCTTGACTGCAGGAAATGGGGATAACCTGCTCCCTCGGGCTGTGTGTTACCCATGTGGAAGTCAAACCTCTCCTGATGTGGGACAGACCAGCCTGCCATTTGGAAATGGGAATATATTGCCAGGAATGGGGAATTCCCTTATCCTTTCTGCATGGCTGGTGACTGGTTCTACTGGTCACTGACCTGCTGCAGCTGAGGGTTTGGCCCTGGGAGAGTTTGATGATGGCACTGTGATTGTGACAGCTGCAGTACAGCAGCTTAATCCTCTAATCTAGAGGAGTGAAAATACTTTTAACACACAGTCCTGTTCTCACCAGACCACCCCGTTCCTGCAGAGGAGCTGAGGAACATCTTTCCCCCCTATGCATTTTTAACTCTCCGATTCCCAAAGAAGTTCAGTTCTGATGTTGATCTCTGTCAGTCTTGGGCATGTGTCACCATGCCCTGGACAGAGGGATTTGGCAGAGGTTGAAGCCCCTCCTGTCCAGCTGGCTCCCGGTTGCTCTGGGTGGGCTTCGCTCCCGGGGCAGGCTCAGTGGGGGGTTCCATCCTGACCAGGCCTTGGCATTTCTCAGGGACAGAACTAAGGCTCAAAGCAGAGCCAAGTGGCAAGTCACTTTGGCCCACAGCAAGTGTGCAGGAGGAGGGGGGAGGAAGGGGGAGAGGAGTGGAAGAGAGAGGCTGCAGTAGCTCCCACCATGGATCTGTGGGGTCCTGTCAGTCCGATGTCCTCAGGCCTGGTGGGGGAAGGTTCCTCCCATGCTGGTTGTGTCTGTTCTGTCACTGGGTTCTATTAGCTCCTTCCAGGACTCAATTAACATATTCCAAGAACTGCCCCCCACTTGCTGGTGGGCTGTATCCCCAGTACTGTCACTGGGGGGTCTCCAGGAGTCTTAGCTGGTCTTCAGGGGTCTCCAGGCCTCTCTGTCTTCCAGACCCTGGGTCTGGGTGCATGTGCAGGGGTTGGGTTAAATTTAACCACGTTTAGGTCCGTAAGAAGGCAGGAAGCTTCTGGTCTTGTGGTCTGACCATTGCTCTGTTACTCAGGACAGTGGGGATGGTGGTGGGGTGTTGAGACACGCACACCTGGCACAGTCTCCCTGCAGCACGTCCTGACCACAGCCGTGTGCAGTCGCCTCGGCACAGGCTCTGGCAGAGGCGAGGTTAGAACCGCTCCATACGCAGGTGCTGTGGGGAGATCTGCTGAACTTCTCCTGTGAGGCTGACATACAGCGCCTGTTCTCTGAAGTATTATATTTAACATCAGAAAGAGACGCTCTGGACTGGGAAATCTGCAGCCATCAAGCAGCTCGTTCAGATGTGACCTAAAATTTGCCATTCTTAGTCTCAGGAAATTCTGCCCCTTTAATCCAGTTCCCTTTCTCTGCAGTTACTTTCAGACGTGGTCAGTGCAAAGATTTTCCATTCCAATCACTTAAACCGGCGTCATTAGCGGAGGGGGCTCTGCTGGGGTTCCTTTTTCATCATGCATTCCTTCAAAGGACCAGTAACAAACAGCTTTTTCCTTCCCCAGCCCAGGCGTGTCCGTCAGAGGTGTGCGGTGTCCTTCCAGGCTGAGGGGCTGCTGCCTCCTGACAGGCATCAGGTTCGCTGCTGATGCAAATTCCTATTAAAGGGCAGTGAATGAATGGCAGAGGAGAGCTTGAAACCTCAGCCTGAGACGCTCATCTGTGGGCTCTGAGTGCCTATAAAATATGGATTGCAACGAGGCAAATTACTGGGGGATCCAGAGCGTTGATATGTGAAGAGAACAGGGAGATCCAGCTGACAGGCTCACAGGAGAGACTGAAGAGGTTTAGATGCTGCCTGGGTGTATGAACAGCTCCCACCGGCGAGGGGTACTTGTGGCAGTGGGGTAGGTTGGGGTAGGAAGGAGCATTGTGGTGGTTGTTACTGGGGTACTGGGCCCAGTTTCCAGATCCACACCCCGAAACGCTGCTGCTTGAGAGCATGGGTTTGATCATAGAAGCTACAGATGTGTATTCAGGACTGTAATTAAACAGAGAAAACCTGCTAATTACTCAGGGCAATCTAGTGTTTTGAGAGTGTTTCTGTAGCCTGGATGATTTGGGGTTTGTTCTTTATACTTAACGTTGCCTTAACATGGCCTTGAGCTGCTGTGGCCGGTGCCACAGGCTGCCAGTTGCCCCAGTTCCTGCCTGGGGGCTCCTGTGGGAGCATCCTGTTCCTGGGGAGGCAGCCTGGCCCTTGAGGGAGACGTTGGGTGTGTTACTGCTCCCACAGCACAGGCAATAAAAGGGCTGAATCCGGCTGCACATCACACACAGGTTATAGCTGTGGCAGTGAGGGGCTCTGCAGGGGATCCTCACAGCCAGGAGGAGGAGGGAGGAGGAAGCCCTCATTACTGGCAGTTGTTTTCCACATGAAATTACTGAGCTCTCACTTATATTTGCTGGATAATGTGTTCCCAGGGCATGCTGCCGGAGGCAGCCCTTCCCCAGGGGGTGTGGATGTGGCAACCTGGAAGGTGAGGGCAGATTCATGGGGCTCCCTGCTTCCTGCACTGTGTTGTTCTTCCTGAGAAGCCAACTGCTCATCATCTTGTCTCATCAGACCCTGTGTCACTAACAACTTAAGATCTTCTGAAACTCAGATAATATTTCATAGAACCCCAGGCTGGTGTGGGTGGGCAGGGCACTCAGCCCCCCAGTGTCCCTCTGCCACAGGCAGGGACACCCGTGGTTAAAGCAGATGTTTTCAGGCTGGGAATTGATCAGACTTTTGCAGTGGTGAAGGTGATTATCCTTGGAAGCCCGGAGCAGGGCTCCATCCCTGCCTGCAGCCCAGGCGAGGTGCCTGTCTGAGCCCTACGATGCCAGTTGTTGCAGGGGGGTTGGAACAGTCGGTGTCCTGGCTGTGCCAGGCTGCCTGGATCCGCTTTGGTGTGAGCAGCTCAGTCTACAGATGATGCCAGTGCTGGTGCTGTACAGATGTGCGGTGGTGCTCCCCCCCTCACCCCTAATGTGGGTCGATGCTGAGCCCAGGCTCAGGATTCCTGTCCCAGGCAGCGCTGGGAGGACAGAGGGATGCACTCTGCTCTGCTCTGCCATGGACTCCTTCGCTGTCACCCGCAGGGTACCTCAGCTCTTTGGGGAGCTCTTGTGCTGTGCTTTCCCCTCTGTGGTTCCACAGCCCTTCTGCCAGGCAGGCACATCCAGGCACTTGCCCGGAGCCATTCCTTGCCTTGTGCCAGTGGAGTGGCCAGGGGAGGGTCTGCCTGCTGCAGCCCAGCGTGGAAGCAGCGTGGGGAGCTCGACTTGCATTGGGTAATTTGCTGTCGTTCCCTCCCGGAATCAGCCTTAACTGTTCTTTGACTCCAATGCAGAGATGCTTTAGAAAGATGGCTCTATATCTGGTACAAAGACAGCTTTATATCTCCTGCAACGATGGCTGTCCAGAACCCATTCAGAGAGGTGGCTGTTACACGCTCTTTATGTTGACTCATCCTGTCTTTATGAGGCACTGCCTTCTTTATGGTCCCATTCACCCTTTTTTTTTTTGCTATGAATTTTTAATTATTACCTGGGTGTCACTGGGAGAGGCTGCACTTGTCTGGGGGCTGGTTACAGAGATTTACTTTAGCTGGAATCCCGTGGTACTTCACTGCTCTGAAACCCAGCGCTGTAGAACAGCACAGGAAAATCTAGATGGAGGCGTTTTTTGGGATCAATAGATGTGTACATGAGTGCTGCTGCAGATGCGCTGGGAGGCTCCATCCCACATCCATCATGTGGACTGAAGCTCAGCTGCACGGAGCATCGCTACCCCGGCGCTCACTGCGGGGACGCGCGGCGCTGCCTCACACACCATAAATGTATTGACATCCTGGTGGGTATCGATTAGGCACAGCTCCTCCTCGGGCAGGAGTGTTCCTGGGTTCCAAGGAAAGGCCGTGGGCAGTAGCCCAGAAGGTGGGGGGGTTTATTCAAGTGACAGCCCTGGGCACCGTGGGGTTCGCAGGGCCTCGGCTGGTACCGTGTGGGTTCACACTTGGCTCTCTGGGGGTGACAGGGAGAAGTCCCCATAGCTGCTCAAGGCTCTTCCCAGCTCTGCCCCTGCAGCAGGTCCCTGTCACAGAGCAGCCAGGGGTGTGAGACACAGAGTGTCGTGTTGTTTCTGCCCAAGTTCCTGTTCTTCCAAAGCCATCATCAGCTCCCAGAAGTCGGTGTGTGCTCAGTGTTACCAGCCAGCTTGGTTTTCCCCTGTATATTTCTAATGGCGTGACTCCTGAACTGCTGCTGGTCGATGACCCCTTTTCATTGTTGGTTATCTTTCATATGTAATGCAATGAATTAATTATAATGGGGAAAAAACCCTCTAAAACACAGTTTCTGTTGGTGCTTCTCAAACACATCTGTTCAGTGAGACAAAAGAAAATAAACTCCCATCTAATGTAAAATCAAACCAAATCCCCTGGGAGGGGATGTGCTTTGTTTCCTTGGAATTATGTACACAGCTAATCCCAAATGTTAAGAAATTAAGAACAGCATCCATTATTCCTGTGCACCAGAGCCCCCACCCTGCGTTAGCACAGAGCTGTGGCTGGGCTGCATTCTGCTGTGGAGCGGGGAGCACCGTGGGGGCGAGGGAAGGGTGCTGTGCTGTGGCCAGCTCACCTTGTGGGTCCTTAGCCAGGGCACCATGCTTGTGTTAGGCTTGGGAAGATGAGAGCCTGGCAGTCCTTCCCTTTCTGCACTGGACAGACCCCAGTGGGGTCTGGGGGGCATCAAGAGGAGTGTGGGCAGCAGGTCACAGGGGGGGATCTTCCCCCTCTGCGCTGCCCTGGTCAGGCCCCCCCGGGAGTGTTGGTTCCAGTGCTGGGCTCCCTGGGATCAAACAGCCAGGGATCTCCTGGAGAGAGTCCAGAGGAGGCTCTGGAGATGATGAAGGGCCTGGAGCATCCCCCCTGTGAGGAAAGGCTGGGTGAGCTGGGGCTGTTCAGCCTGGAGAGAAGCAGCCTGAGAGGAGATCTGATCAGTGGTTATCAATAGCTGAAGGGTGGGACACAGGGGGACATGGGCAGCCTCTGCTCAGTGTCTGTGGGGACAGGACAAGGGGTGATGGGCTCAAGCTGGAGCACAGGGAGTTCCCCCCCAATGTGGGGCAGAACTTCTTCGCAGTGAGGGTGAGGGAGCCCTGGGACAGGCTGCCCAGGGGGTGTGGAGTCTCCTTCTCTGGAGAGATTCCAGCCCCGTCTGGACGCCGACCTGTGTGCCCTGTCCTAGGGACCCTGCTTTGGCAGGGGGTTGGACCCCATGGGCTCTGGGGGGCCCTTCCCACCCCTGTGACTCTGTGATTCTGTGATTCTATGACCCCATGTTCTTCCCAGGGTGATGGCCTCTTAGCTCGTTACGGATGCAAATCAGGCAATTACCTGGCAGTATGCAATTGCACACCCATTTCTGCATGGGTAGTCCAGGGAGCTGTGCCTCAGGTGTTAAATGTTAATCTTTTTCCACACACACACCACTCAGCTGTTTATTTTAATGCCTTTTTCCTGCACGTGCGGATCCACACAAGCCTTGACAGGAGCGGAGAATGCCATCCCTTGGGAATGCCACTGCCAGAGATAACTGCCAGTTCCCATCGCAGTGAAGCAGAGTTCTTTTCATTTTCCATCCCTAGTTTGTTTCATAATAGGAATAAGCTCTTTGTAGCATATTTGCAATAAAAAAGCTTTGAGATTGATTAAACGCCTGAGGTTCCTCTCGGCCATTAATCAGGCTGGGCAGCCATTCACTGTTCTGAGCAGCGCAGGGCAGTGAGAGAATCCTCTAAACATCATAAGGCCCTTCAGTGTAATGAAGTATAGATACTGGTGTGGGGATGTAGAATTATGTCTTTTAGCAGTGCCACAGTAATAACACATCACTAGTGACCCATCCCCCAGTCTTGAAGTGCCAGAGGAGCGCCGGCTGTGTGCCGTTCATGTGTCAACAGTTTGTGCTCCAGAAAGATCAGCCTGGGTACTTCTGGGTAGCTTGAAAAATAAAAGAAGGGACAAAGTGATGGGAGCAAAGTGATGGGAGCAAACCTGGCAGCGTGGGGCCTCCCCCTGCCCCCAGGACAGCGTTGCCTCAGATCCCTGCAGCCCTCCTTTGGACATTGCCTCCCACGCCGGTGCTGGGACCGGCCCTTTCCTTTGACTACTGTGGGTTCCCTGCCCCTCTCCTCTGCCTGGGGGAGAGTGGTGTGTGGGGCTGGAAGGGGAGAGAAGCGTAGGGAGCTCCTGGGGAGGGGACAGCAAAGGGCTGTGGGGATGCTGAGGGCACCAGAACATCTCTCTGGCACAGAGAGGCTGAGGGACTCGGGGCTGCTCCGCACGGAGGAGACTGAGGGGGATCTTCTCAGTGCTGAGCAACCCATGAGGGGTGGGCTCAGGAGGAGGGGTCAGTCTGTGTGCAGGGGTGCCAAGGGCCAGGACAAGGGGCTGTGGGCACAAACTGGAGCAGAGGAAGTTCCCCCTGAGCCTGAGGAGGAACTTGTGTGCTGGGAGGGTGGTAGAGCACGACCACGTACCGCAGGTGGTGCCGCTTTCCAGCGCCGAGCGTGCGTGCAGCACGGCTGTGGTGCCACTGCTGAGCACCCACTGCCCTCCCCTGAGACCCATCACCACCTGCCCAAAACCCTTACAGTCCCCTCCCTGCACCTCGCTCACAGGGCTTTGTCTCATGGCTCAGTCTAGTTTTCATATTATATTTCACTTTATCCTGACTTTTAAGGGCCACAACACTCTTGATGATGTGTGGCAGCAGACTGACTGCCAGCCCTGAGCAATGAGAGGCTGATTCACACAGATCCATTCCCACTCTCCACCATTTTGCACACTTAATAAAAAACTTTCTTTAAATCCTTAAAATGGTGCCAGTGAAATTCAAGCAGAAGGAGTAAGGATTCGTCTGGGAAACACTCATAGCCTTGTGGCAGAGGGAAACCCACCCTGTTCTGAGCTAAGCCTTGGGAGCAGGGTCCAGGAAAGCAATCCTTTATTTCTTTGCAGTTACTGACACTCTCTGCTACACTGGATCAAGCTGTGTGCTGCAGCTCGGCCCCATGTGTGGCAGCCTGGGCTGCTCCCCAAAGCACCCGCTCCGAGCAGCCCGCCTGCGTGCTGGGCAGATGCTCCCTTCCCTGGGAGCTGCTCCAACCCCTCCACTTCCCTCTGTGCCACAGGATCCATCCCCGTGTGACGATGATACATGTTGTCTCTTCCTCCCCAAAATGGGTTGCACACTGCTCTGCCGTGGTCCAGGGGCCGGGGGGGCCCAGCATCCCTTCCCCTTTCTCCCTGTAAGGATGCAGGGCCTCAGGTGTGGGTTTGTGGGCATCTCTCGATCCCTTCCCACTCCTCATTTCCTTGTCACAGGCACTGTACCCCTCAGAGCTTGGTGGTGGCCCCTGCCTGGGAGCGAGTACATCGTTTGGAAAGTTGGGAGCCCAGGGAGGTGTGTGGGTTCCTGCTCCAGAAACTACCTGGGAAGCCTGACAAGTTCTTTGTCTGGGAAATTAAAGTCATGGCTGGGAGTGGGCAGTATTTACAGTATCTCTCTGGTTTTACTCCACAGCTGTGGTGTAAATCCTTACTTCCCCACAAATTTATTGTTTACCTTTGTTGCTGGAAGCCTTGTCTCACGTTATTTATCATACACACTGCACATGGTGATATTTCAACTCCAAATCGTTACTGGCAGATAGGACGATGTCCTGGCACCTCTCTTTATTCCACTTTGTGCTCAGCAATTCATTTCTCCCCCTCAGGCCCACGTGTCAGGCCTGCGGGCTCCATGATTTATTACCCTGCTTCAGCACTCCTGCTCCTGAGCATCCAGCGGTTCTCCAGCTGTTATTTGGGAGGGTTTTAGCTGCACTGTGAAAGCTCCAATGCAGTTCCTCCCTGCCAGCCCCTGCCGTGGTGCTGGGCTGGGATCAGCACCCGCTAGACCTGTCGCTCCTCTGTCTGGGAGCTGTGAACATCCTGCAGAGAATGGGGAATGTTCCCCCCTGGGCTCTCCTGGGACATCAAAGGAAACTAATTCTGGATCAGGTGGTTGGGAGGTCGAAACAAACCCTACTTAAATGTGTGGCTAAGCGATTGTAGTTAAGCAGTGAGCAGTGTGTGTGTGGTGGGGGCATTGTTCACTGGTGCCTGCAGAGGTTTAACAGCCATTGTTCAAACTCCGTTAATCGTTGGGAGCCTTATCAGAGATGGTTAGTTATCTGCATCCACTTAACTTGGGGTATAATTTTTAAATGTGCCTCTACCTTCAGCTGGTCACAGCCCTGATCCAGCCCCTGAGACTCGGGGAATGGTGTTTTGCCCTCTGGAAGGGTTTAACAATCCTGGTTTCATTACTCTGTGCACAGCCAGGTGCTGCCTGGTTTGTGCCTTCAGTGGAACCATCACATCAGGCTCATTGCAGATGGCAGGTTTTCTGCTGTGTTTGATGAAAAGCCAACGTGGTTTCATCCAGGGGCTTCCTCTTACTGTGCCCCCCTCAGAACGATTGGGGTGCAGGGTTTTTTCAGGGCAGCGGGCTGGCTTTATGCAATAAGAGAGGACCCCCCCCCGTTTTCCAAGGGGAGTGTGTGAGCAGTGGGACAAGTTGCCCCTGTTGCTGTAACTCTGTGTTTGGAGATGCTCAAGCCCAGCTGGGCACGGTCCTGAGCAGCCTGCTCCAGCGTGGCCACGAGCCCCTCTCCAGAGGTGCCTGCCCATGATGGTGGTCTCTTACTAAGCAGTTTTATACCAGCATTTCTCCTGTAAGAAGCAAATCCCTCAGTGGGAGGAGTAGAGCCCAGTTGGAGTGTCACAGACCAGAGGAACACTGTAGAGCTTTAACAGCGTAAAGGATTGTCATCACTCTGAAGATGTGTGAGGGGAATTGTTCCTGTGTGTCACATTCACCATGGTGGCTCTGCCAGTGCTGTCACACCTCCTCCCAGTCCCCAGCACCAGTTGTGGCTTCCTGTAGTTTTAGCAGGTGCACGGGATGCTACTTGAGGGACCACAGCTTGGGGCTCCTGCTCTCCTGAGAGGCAGCTCCAGCTCAGTCCCAGTCCAGCCTTGCTGGTTCGTCATGATGGACTGGAGCCACGACAGTTGCTCTGCTTAGGGTGGGGGAGAACTTCCCTGCCAACCACTGTTTGAAAGTAAAAAAAAACCCAGTTCTGGGCTCCCCAGAGCTACTGGACTGGAGGAGGACAGGAAGCTCCTGGGGAGGGGACAGCAAAGGGCTGTGGGGATGCTGAGGGCACCAGAACATCTCTCTGGCACAGAGAGGCTGAGGGACTCGGGGCTGCTCAGCACGGAGGAGACTGAGGGGGATCTTCTCAGTGCTGAGCAACCCCTGAGGGGTGGGCTCAGGGGGAGGGGTCAGTCTGTGTGCAGGGGTGCCAAGGGACAGGACAAGGGGCTGTGGGCACAGACTGGAGCAGAGGAAGTTCCCCCTGAGCTGAGGAGGAACTTCTGTGCTGGGAGGGTGGCAGAGCCCTGGGCCAGGCTGCCCAGAGAGGCTGGGGAGTCTCCATCCATCTCCAGAGACATCCCAACCCCGTGATCCTGGGCATTGTCCTGTGCAGCCTGCTTAAGGGACCCTGCTCTGGGGGGTGGGACTGGGGGATCTCCAGAGGTGCCTGCCAGCCCCCACCAGAGCTGGGTGTGCAGACCCTCAGTGGGACGGCAGCGCTGCGCCCTGCAGAAGAGAGCCGGGAGCTGGGGAGCTCCCTGGGGGGCTGATCCCACTACAAAAGCTGGGCAGCATTCAGTTGGGCATGTTTTGCTGTGGTAACACCAGTAAGGTCTGGGCAGGATTTCAGGGAACCCCTGGCCTGCTGAGGAGGGAACTGCTCGGTGTGTTTGGTGTTTGGCTGTGGTGGCTGCATGTCGAAGCGAGGGCTGCTGTCCAGCTGTGTATTCCTTCCAGGGGTTTTTCTCCTCAGAACAGTGATGCCAATTACTTTCAATAGTCTTGAGAGAACCAGAGTCAGGTTCTTCAGGCAGTTTTGGGCCTTGTTGCTGTCTGGCTGGGCTCCAGTGGTGTGTTGGTCCAGGCAGGTGCTGGTCTAGCAGGAGGTTTTCCCTTCTTTGTGGCCCCATCCTGGTCTCAGGGTTGGTGGGGAGCGCTGTGAGCTGAGCCTGGGCATCCCAGCCCTTCTCGGTGCCATCGGTCTCAGATCACCTCCGACCACCTCCTGGGAAAGGGGCTCAAACACACATTTGTTACACTTTCTATCCAGCATTAAATGGTGATAGGAAGTCAGGCACCACCGGGCTGTATTTTGGGGGTTCATGGGATGTGGGCGTTGCGTCCCTTGGCTGTGTCCCGAGGATGGGAGGCTCAGCGTGTTCTCAGAAGAGTCAGAGCTCCCTCTGCTTGCAGCCCACTCCTGCATCCACGGAGGCACGGCTGCCTGGGGGTGTAGAGGCCGGTCTGTGCCTGTGTGAGGATGGCACCTCTGGATAAACCAGGGAGGAACCGGGACGCACGTGGTCTTTGCAACTGCCTGGGAGTACCAAGGTTTCCAGGATATATTAAGGTTTCCCCAATATATATTAAGGCTCCCCCAGTATATATTAAAGTTCCCCCCAGTATATATTAAGGTCCCCCCAGTATATATTAAGGTTTCCAGTCGATTTGAGCGGCAGAGGAAGGTGCAGCTCTCCATCTGCACTGCAAATGAACATGAATTCCTGTGTTATAAAAGCAATGTATTGCTTTGGTCAGATCACATTATTAGGTGGGCCAAACTCTCAGCTTGTGTTAATTAATGCCTTTGGTAATAGGACACCAGCTCAGGATACCATCCAAATTTCCTGAGTCAGGCTTTCCTGCTTTGTCTCCCAGTGTATGAGAAGAGTATCATGTGGAAACAATCCTCTTGTACCAGATTGGAAGTGACTCGGGTATTAACTGTGTAAGAGGCACCTGTCCTCGTGCTGTAATGAGACAGAGGCAGGATGTCTGGGGTGCTGTCACGTTGTGCTCAGCGAAAGGACTCGGCTGGGATGCTGTTCCAGTAAATCAGAAGTAGCTGAGTGGGGATTACCCGTGGCAGTGGGGATGCAGCCATTCCCTCTGGGAAGGCAGCTCTACAGAGCTTTTGTGAACAGAGTGGTTGAAAAGCTTTGGCCTCTTGCCTGCAGCCCCTCTGGAGCACTCAAGCCCCGCAGTTTCGCATGTGCCTGTGGAAGCCGTTTGCTTGCCAGGGGGATCATAGAATCCCAGACTGGGCTGGGCTGGAAGGGTCTCCAACCCCCTGCCACAGGCAGGGACACCAACCTCCAGGCCTGGAGCTACACAAGGTTGCCCAGGGCCCCATCCAACCTGGCCTTCAACACCCCCAGGGATGGGGCACCCACCCCCTCTCTGGGCAGCCCCTTCCAGCCCCTCCCCACTCTCTTTGGAATAGAACTTCCCCCTAATATCTCATCTAACCCTTCCCTCCTCCAGCTTCACTCTATCCCCCTTGTCCTGCCAGTCTCTGCCCTGTAACAAGCTGGTTCCCTCCTGTTTGTCCCCTGTGCCATGCTGCTCTCGGGCACGTCCCGGATCGCCTGATCCAGGGGTGTTTCCCATGGGAGCTGAAACCAGCAGCCAGCGTGCGGGCGGCGCAGCGAAGGGAAACGCTGTGCAGTGCTGGCAGGCAGTGCTCCCCTGCACTGCTCCCCTTCCCACTGGAATTCAGGCCAGCAAAACAACGGGAACGGGGCACGGTCCAGCCCTGCTGAGCACAGCGGGGTGGAGAGCTGCTCCCTGGCCAGAAAACAAGGGGAGGGACCGCCTGTGACTCACTCCAAAGCACTGAGAGCCCAGTTGTGTTCATGTTTTCAATGGCTATTAATTGCCATTAAATAACCCAATTTACAGAACCTCACTGGAGTGGTCAGCTTAATTAATCAGGTTAGAACTGCTCTGCACTGAGGAAGATTAGAAAGGGAGAGACGTGTAGGAGAAGAAAAGGAAGGTATGACTTTCAGCTGCTGGTGCTGTGAGTGTCTGACCGGTCAGGTGCTGCCACGGCGACGGGGACTGGGAGAGGATGCTCACAGGGACTGGGAGAGGATGCTCACGGGGACTGGGAGAGGATGCTCACGGGGACTGGGAGAGGATGCTCACGGGGACTGGGAGAGGATGCTCACGGGGACTGGGAGAGGATGCTCACAGGAGTGGTAGTGCTGTAAGGAGAGACCTGGCAGTAAACCTGCGATCAGGGTGTCCCCAGTCATCAGCCATACCAGTTTGATATGCGTATCTGTGTCACAAATTAATGAAACATGAGTGTTTGGGGTGAAGCATTACCTCTGCTTTTATCTCTGAGTGTTCCAAAAGGGGGTGGGGGGCTCTAACTAAGGGGCTTTTCCAATGCATAGAGTTTCAATAAATGGGAATTTTGGGAAGTTCTTCTGTCCTGCACCGCTCAGAGCTGATGTGAGTGCCCAGGCAGGGTGCTGCTGGGGTGGTGTGGGTACCTCCCCCCAGGAGCCCCAGGGAGGTTCTGAGGGCAGCACCCGGAGCATCCTTGGTTCTGGGGTGCTGGAGCAGCCAGGTCTTGGCAGGGGTTCATGGCAGGTGGCTCCAGCACCAGGCTGGCTGTGGGTGGCCAGCTACTGAGTCTTTGGTACATTACCCATTCCTCTCGTTCATCAAACCCTGCTCTTCTTGGGAGGAGCCTTCCAGCTTCAGGACAGCTTCATGGGGCAGGAGCTCCAGCATGGCCATGCCACCTTGCTGGGTGAAGGCCAGCTAGGTGGCCTGTTGTTAATGAGCTAGCACTGAATTATCTGCAGGCAGTAAGTGCTGTATATGCTCTGATTTCCATAGTCGGTGTCTGTGAGAGCTGCACTGTCTGTATCAACGTGTTGGTTTCTTCCCTCTGAAAGGCTCTGGTGTGGTGGTGGAAACATACTATGAGGTTTGTCATGGCCTTGTTGCCATCCCCCTGAAAGTGATGGGTGTAACAGTAGAAAACACAAGTCTCTCAGAAATGCTGTGTGATTTCCAGCTGCTCTGTTCTGGCTTTTCCATCCTGCACAGGCAGGATGGAAGGGATTTGCAAGAGGGATTTACAAAGGCTACCTCACCAGAGCCAAAGCCCAGCTCCCTCAAGAGCTTCATCACATTTAGCTGCCGAGGCCCCAAGAGAAGCATGTAATAAAATGCAAGTGCTGGTGGTCTTCTGTGTAGATACTGTGGCTTTTGGCCCTCAGTGGCACTTCCCCTCTCATAGGAGGTTGCTGTATCTTAGGGAGATGCATCCGGCAGGTCTGTGGCAGGTGTACCAGGCACGGCACTGCCTGCCCAGCACACGGCCTGGGGGGCACCACGTGCCTCTCTGCATCCTCAGCAGACGAACAGCGATCTCCCTGGTGATCGTGAAGAGCATCCTGTGCAGGTCATCCTGGCCATGCACCCTCCAGTGCTCCAGGAGAGCGGGCAGTGGGCAGTGGGCAGGCGTGGGCAGAGCCGCTTGCCCGAGTGGAGCTGGTCTGGGGCTGCGAACGCAGCATTGCCAGAGTGGGAGTTCAGTATATCACCCACGGGCTTGGAGGGCTTCTGGCCACTGGCTTGGCAGACTTCTGGTGAGCATCATGTTGGCTGATGTGCTCAGGTCCTGGGTGGTGGGTCCTGCCAGGCTCTGGAAGCCGTGGTACTGCTCATCCTTGTGGAAGCAACTGCTCCTCTGTTTGGGGAGGAAGGAGAGGAAATGTGACCTGTGCAGCCTGCGCTGAGCTCTGAACGATGCAGAGCCACGCTACAGCACTCACACTTCAGCGCTCTCAGGGCTCAGAGGATCTGTTTCCTGTTGTGAAGTAAGGGATGTATGTATATATCTATAACCTATGGCAGTTCCACGTTAGGGTTTTGCTGTTGAAATTGCAGTAAAGAACCGAAACAAAGAAGAAAACCAGGAGAAAAGGAGCCTCATGAAGCCGACGCTCCGGGGGGTGGATTATGGCTCCACCCTCAGTGAAACTCCCCCACAGATCATTGCTCCTTCTCTTAATTTTCCTTCTGCGTGGATTTACAAAAGCAGAGGAGTGCTCCAAGGGGAGATACTTGTTGCTTGATATTTCTTAGATAAAAGGAGTTTTGGCAGGTGCAGTGTCTCAGGCGCCGTTCCATCTTACCATTCTTTTGCAGTAAATTGCCTGAGTATTTTTTTCTCTCCTTCCAATTCTCAAATATCTCTGCAGGAATTACACAGGCTCTGACTGTATTTATTAAAGGAGAGAGGCTTTGTGTTTATGACCCTCGTGTAGCTCAGCTGCTTTATTTTCCAAAGCCCAAAGTCTCCAGCCCAGCCTGCTCAGCTCTCCTCTCCTTGGCAGCTGGTTTGTGCCCTCCGCAGCCTCAGCCTGGTGGGTGCATCCGGATTGCTCCCAGGCTCCAGCTCCCTCCCAGGCTCCAGCTCCACGTCGCAGGGCTAGGTGCCAGAGGAGGTGCCTATCACTTCTCATTCCCAACTTTACAGGAGTCACATGTGAGGTGCAAAGGAATGAAACTGCTTTGGGACCACAAGTGCAGGAGCTCCGGAGCAGTAACTTGCTTTGGGTGATGGGAGAGACAGTTCTGTCCCGTATCATCCAGGTGATGAAGGGAACGAGATGGAGCAATGAAACCCAGCCACAGCAAAGCCAGGGAAGCTGGCAGTGTTGGTTGCTTGCTCAGGAGTCAGAGCTTTGCCAGCCATGTATTCTGGGTGTGGACAGTATGCCCGACAGTGGTATGGTGCCTGCAGATCCAGGCCTTGGTGATGCTCTGGGTCTATAAACAGTCCCCCTGCATGCATGAGATGGTGATAGAAAAACCTGTGTGCAATATATATATATATGTGTGTGTTTTTTAAGTCCTGCTGGAAGGCCAGCGAGCTGAAAGGAAGCAAAGCAATGCCCATAGCCCACAGCTCTGCTGGCCTCTTGCCCGGTGCACTTGGCGATGGCACAACACACGTGTTCCCGTGAGCCTGAGGAACAGCAGGAACACCGGGCACCCAGAGGGCAGGGGGACAGGAGGGCTGCCCGACTGGTCCAAAATTGCCCTGATTTGTTGGAAGCATTTAAAATCTCCTGAGTATGAGGTTTTCCTGGTGATGGTTTGATGTAAATAAAACAAGCAGCCAAGGCCGGTCTGAGCCCCTGCGGTGGGTGAGTTTCCCGGGATGCTGGAGGTGGTAAAATCCATGTGGATGTGCCCCGTGTCTGGGAGGGTTCATTTTAAACACCAGGGAGCACTTTTGGGGAGGACTGCGGGTGGATGGCACCCGTGGGTGCCCCCCAACCCCACCTGCCATCCCCGCTCCCCCCCACCCTTACTGAAGAGCTCAGCCCCCCTTGTGCCTGGCCCTGGTTCTCCTGTTGTTCGAGGTACTTTCAAGAAGATGGAATTCTGTGTGAGCTGTGGCAGCTGCACGAGGGGAGGAAGGATTCCTGTGGAAATTTGAGAAATGCCATGAAGGTGCCGTGTCCCAAAGCTGTCTGAGGAGAAAAACCCCCTTTTTATGATGCTTTAATTGTTGGCAGGCCGGTTGTTGGAGAGCAGGTAATTCAGCATCAGGAATCACTAATGCGGGCGAATTGCTGTGCTGAGCACAGAGCAGTTATTTGCCATGGTTACCCCGGGAGATGAAGGAAGGTACAATTACTCTGAGAGGTGCTGTAGCTCCTGTTTACTTTACATTCTTAACCATCTTGAAACGTGCTTTTCCCATCTTTGTGCAAACAAGCAGAAAGACCCCACCCAATCTGTGTATCCACCCAATTGCTGTGCCTCTGTCCCTGACTAATTACTCTGCCCAGGGAGGGGATGGAGGTGATGTCTGTGGTGTCTTACCTCCAGCTGGAGGTGTTCCTGAACGCTCTCCTGGCTCGATCCACGTGTCCTGCTGAACCCAGGAGGATGGGGGCTGGGGGCGGGTATCACACTCTCCCGTCTCTTGCCGGTTCTCCTGCGTGGTTTGCCCTGAGACACCGTGTGTCTCAGCCATGGAGGAGCCTCGGGGTGCTTGGCTGGGAACAGGCTTTGAGAGACAGCCGTGACTGGGGAGGAAACACCTCACATGAATGAAAAACAAGAGAGAGAAAGGCCCAGTGATTGAGTTGTGGGTTGGTGGCAAATGATGATAACACGCCGGGATGCTGATAACGCGCTGGGATGATGGTAACACGCTGGGATGCTGCTCCAGTTACTCTGAGGTCTGGAGACCCCAGCGTCAGTTCTCATATGTTTCCAGGTCTCCCACCTCTCCCACACGAGGCTTGTTGTCCTCTGCTGGGAAAAGCAGCAGTTCCACTCCTCATATCGGTGCTGTTGGTCCTGTTGTCTGTCTGCCTGTCCCTCCCCTCCCCTCTCCTCCCCACACCATTACCATCTGCAGGGCCCTGCCTGGCAAAGAGGAGTCTGTCCATCGGCTTCTGGGTGCTGGGAGAGGCTCGGGGGAGCAGCCATCCTGGCAGAGCCCTGCTCCTGCCCCACGTGCCTCCAGACGTGTGGGGACATCAGCCACCTTTGCCTGGCACGGGTCTGCCTGGTCTCGCTGAGCACACAGAAGGGTGGGCTTTGTCCTAGAGAGAGAAGAGGCTGTGGCGTAGGGGCAGCTTAGTGGCAGAATTCCAGAGGAGCTGCTGGTTTTGGCTGGAGCCTGTGAGGGTCAGCAGACCAGGGAAGAGGAAGATGAATTTGTCAAGGAAAGGAAAATTGTTGGGTTGTGTCTTCTCTCAGTCAACATGACATCGATGGTCAGCACTGTAATTAAGTGCCAGTGATTGTGGCTTTCCCTGGGTGCCTGGGCCATGCAGAGTGCTCTGGGACAGGATTAAGTAAAACAATAGCACAGGCTGTGACTGTCCCTTCACTTTCATCTTTTGGAAGTTTTGTTTTAATATTTATTTAACAATATTTTAATAGTTAATATGACCAGAGCTTTTATATGAGCTTGTTACTGCAGAGCTGCAGTGCCATGCCCAGCTGATGGGATGGGGTGGGATGGGATGGGATGGGATGGGATGGGATGGGATGGGATGGGATGGGATGGATGGTGAAGCTGCTCGCTCTGCCGTGCCCTGCCCGGCTGGGCTGTGCCTGTCTGTGTGCAGGGTGACACGGGCAGGGCTCTGTTCTCACTGTGCCAGGCTCCTCTCAGCCCCTCATGAGGTTCAGGCTTTTGGCAGGGGTCAGTTAGCTGGTTGCTGTAGGCACAGAGGGGTGAAGCATCGTCTCACTCACCTAAGGCCAGTGATGACAGGCGCTTCCAGCTGCCCCATGGTGGCTGTAGGTACGTGTGGAGCTTGTCTCCCTCACACTTATGAGGACCTGTTCTTCCAAGGACGATCCTGAGCTGCATTTCCTCCCGTGCACATGGACTGCTTTCCTTCTTTTCCTCCTCACAATGAAACCCAAACCCAAGCCACCACCCCAGAGACCAAAACTGTGTGACAGGAGTAAACAAACGCCTGGCAGTGTCACAGTCACATCACTCTGGGTGTTTGGTGGAGCTGAGATCCAGTTGTGTGGCACTAGACTACTCTCAGCTTGGGAGAGGTTCCTGTCTCCAGCCTCTGGTGTTTTCTGGTGCTCAACTCCTGGATGAAGTCAGCATGCATCCTAGAGATGGGCTGAATGGAAGTCAGTGCAGTGTCCCCTGCCAGGCTGTGCCCACACCCACAGGCTGGTCTGGGGGGCTGTGGATTCCCTGGGGCTTTTTTCCTTCCCATGGGGACTCGCAGCCCTGCTGATGCCTTTCCTCTGTCCCAGTGCCACTGTGGTGAGCACGTTTGTGTGGACACAGGGAGAGAATGAAAGAAACCCAAATCAGGAAACTCAACCCAGAGTTGGCAGAGGATCTGCTGTTCCCTTCCCAGAAGCCAGGAGGAGTGACAGCCACTCCTTCTGAGACAGCCTTTCCCAAAGCATCACCTTCCGGATTCCCAGGGCAGTTTTGTTCCTCCAGCCCCACGGTTGGTGGAGGCAGAAGATGAACTGGAGCCGGAGTGAGCTTGGAGCAGCTCAGTGCCTGTGTGTCCAGGGGACCATGGCCCATCCCTGCAGGGCCCTGTGGGCTGGGATCCTCACACCCCCGTGTGCATCGCTGCTCGCTGGAGTCCAGTCGCATCGTTGGAGCCCATTCCTGCTTCTCCCAGTGACAGCCCAGCCCACCATCTGGAAAAATGGGATGTACTGGTCTTCTGGCTACGGTTTGCTGCCCTGCCAAAATCCCTCTTTTTCACAGCCTTCCTAATAAAAATCACTGCTTTCAATTAATTTATAGCTAATTGTGGTGCTGGTCCTCACAGCGCCTCCAGTCTCGTATCTTAGAGATCATTTACTGCCAGGAACTCCAGGACTGGCCTGCACCTGCCATTCCAGCCATAACTAACCTCAGGTAGTCTGAGCCTGTGTTTGACTCCTCAGGTGTGGAAAATAGAGAAAACTACAAACATTGTTAGCTGAAATTTCATTGAAAACAAAGCCCAAAAAAAAAGGTAATAGTTAAAATAGCTACTGTTCACTCTCTGTGAGGATTGTGCTCGTAGGAGCAGAATAAACCTTCCTTTTCTTTCTGACTCAATAGCACTGTCACTCTCCTGGAATGCCACACACGTGCACACACGGATAGGTGTGTGGGGCAGCATGTGTAAACACACACACACCCCATGAGTGTGTAAGATACAGCTTTTAAAAGAGCTGATCCGAGCCTGTTTGAGCAAAAGGATTGTGGATTGCTTTCCAGTGTGCCCTCACACAGGTGGTCCTCAGGCAGGACACAGCCCCCCTGCCCCTGAGCTGGAGCTGATCTGGACCCGCAGCTCAGCACTGGCTGAGGTTTTTTCCACACAGCAGCAGGTAGGCTGCTCGTGGTCCCAGAGCTGGATGCTGTCCAGACAGGACCACACTCCATCCCATGCAGCAGACAGACAGACTCAGGGTGTCAGTCAGGTGAGTCTGTGTGTTGCCAGGGCTGATGTCTGATGGGGACGTTAAGGCAGCCGGTCTTATCTGGCCTCAGAACAGAGTAACAGCATCGATGCCCAGTGATCCCAGCCTAGGGACCAAGAAGGTCCTTTCAGAGCTCGGTGTCACTGGAGGTTGCCCAGCCACCACCAGTTTCCTCTGCCTAAGCATGCCAGCTTCAGGGATGCTCAGGACCCTAGCAGGTGCACAAAGGGGCTCTTCTCATCTGAAGGAATGCTTCCAAGATTTGGAAAGTTCTTTATGGATCCATCCAATTTTGCTGGAACTCCCCTGGATTTTGCATGTCTCCCAGGTTTCCATATTGACAGGTTTTCCAGTGCCTCCTGGCTCCCCATCAGCATCTGCTCAGCCCAGCCAGGCTCCCTGCTGCCGGTGCCCACCGCACACACCGCTCCTCCCCTCCCCAATATAAAACAGTTTTCCTACTTGACTTGTGAAAAGCCATTCTTAAATCTCCCTTCCAGTCAATTAAATCCATTAATTAAAGGAAGATGAAGATCAGTGAGTAAAGGCTGAGCTAATATATGCTTAGTGCATTGTTACATCGTTCTTTGTCAAAAGCACTAGTAATTGCTCATTTAATTTATTCATTCCAGCGTTACTGATTTAAATATCTTTCTGGACTTTCTGGAGTCAGTCTCCAGTTTCTGAACGTCTGCTGGTTGCATATCAAAATGTCAGTTTATTATGCTCAATACATTATCTATGACTTCAGTTTCCCTAAAACCTCTAATTGATGTGACAGTTCTCACAAAAATTTAGTCCTGATGTGAGAATTATTTCAATCTTAATATGAAAAGGCAGCTCTTTTTGCTTAAGGGTTTTATTTATATGTCACCTTTGCATAATTGCAATGTCATGGGGACTCTTCCACCCCCAGCTACTTTGCTTTTCAAAGCGCTGCTGAAGATAGTCACAGCCTGTATAATGTGAGGTCAAGTTGGGAAGTCCTTCAGATAACTTCTGGTGTGTGCTGTCGAGCCATTTGCTGCTTCTGCTGGGTGTTTGTGTGCAGAGGAACACGAATCCCCCCGCTGCAGAGCAGCCTGGCAGCCTGCAACGCATCCCCATGCACCCAGAGAAGCTAATAAAGGGAGCTAATAAATACCCTGGGAGAGAGGAGCAGGAGGGTTCAGGGATGATTTGAACCTGAATCGTGAAACCTGAAAGCAAACAGCACTGCACTGACAACTGTTGAATGATAATGATTTTCAGAGCTAAAATTACATAGATAATAATATATTAATGAAACATGTAATATCTATATTTAACATAAAAATACATGCTATTAATGAAATATATAATAGCTTTAATTAAATATATAAGCTGGGGAAAGATCTGCCTGGTGCTGGAGGAAGAATGTAGGCTGCTGAACAAAGAACTAGCTCAAATGCCAAACCTTACCCATCTTCAGAAAACACCCAGCAGAAGCCACAGCAACAGACTTTACATAAAATGTTAAAACAATTATTTCTACAGGAGATGAAAAAACAGATGAAATATTTGATAAAATGTCAATTCCTTAAAGGTCTTTAGACAAATCGATGGGTGGAGACCGGTGAGTTCGATGTCCGGAGTCAGTGGGGAGGAGAAGCTGTGAAGGAGGCGTATTGCCAGGCTCCATCCAAACCACACAGCTTTTTAGGAGATGAGGTGGAAAGGATTCCTACAGTCACTTTATGTGAACACTATGAAAAAGCCGTGGTTTCTATGGCAATGGGGAAAGTTGTGACAGTTCTCTGAGTTTCACTGGGGTTGCAGGTTCTGCCTGTGGGGCCATGCTCTCCCCTGCTCCACGGTAGGATTCGTGCCAGTTTGTGGCCAGAGGCAGCGCGGGTCTGATGGTCACTGGATTTGCCTTTTGCCTCTGTTTTCTCCATCTTTTATCTATCTTTTATCTGTCCTTTATCCCTGCCATCCTCCATTCCCAGTCCTCGAGGCAGAGCGCAATGGGGTCGGTCACCTGCAGGCAAAGCGCCTGGGGAAGGATGCTTTGCAGACGCCTGGTGTTTCTGTTGCTGGGGAGGTGTGGCAGCCCCTGACCCCTCAGCACGGTGCTTCAGCAGCTGAGATGCTCTGCTGACCTGCACCAATTGCTGTAATTACTGCTCTGATTCATTTACTGATGCTGCATTCATCAGACAGGGTGTCTTTGGTCCCTGGAAGGAATCGAGAGGTGATGCCAGTGTCTCTTGGAAAAGATGAGAGGTTGTGCATGATGCTTTAGCCAGTGAGTGGGAATCACTGGTGTCTGCTGGGGCCACTTGGGCAGGTCGCTTGTTTGTGAGTAACGAGGGACGTGTATCACTGGAATCCCTCTTTTAAATTCCTGCATGGCAAAGAGAAGTTGTTACGGGATAAAGTTGTTATGTTGGGAGAAAATGAACATGACAGCGGAACTGCAGGCACAGTGATTGGTATGGATCCCAGGGAATGATAAATGATGGGATGCAGAGCAGCAGTTCCAATGGGTGACAGTTTTATAATAAAAAAGCAGTTCAGATTATTTGGAAAATCCCTGTAAAATTTGAACAAGGTCTGGAAGCAAATCAAGAGCTGTCCTCACGTGGGGAGGAGGTGTCCAGTGCCATCCCAGCAGATGGACATGCACCTGGTAACACCCCCTGCTGTGATGGGAGCACAGGGAGCACTGGAGGTGGTGGGCCTGGCCTTAGATTGATGAGAAAGGCTGTGGTCTTTGGTGATGCAGATGAAGGGCTGCTGGGAGTGATCTTATCATTCCCACTGCAATTAGTGTTGGCCACTGCATCGTGCTGCAGCGTGGTGCAGGCTCTTGTGGCTGCAGTGAGCTGTCCTGCAGCTCCACACTCGGAGGACGTGGCCATCACAGAGATGGTGTCTCACCACCGGCCATGGAACGCTGTCCTGCCCTGGGAAAGGGATTCGTAAAGCAGAGCGAGAGGTGTCTGAGGTGCTGTGAACTGGTGGCAGTGGGACTGACGAGGCAGCAGCCACTGGACTGGCAGAGCCTGGATCCCATCACCCTGTGCTCTGTGTCCAGAGCAGCCCCAGGGAGCATGGGCAGCCCTGGGCATGGGCGGGGGGCTGTGGCAGCCCCCCTTTGGGGCGCTGGTTAAGGCACAAGTCGGGCTGGATCCTGCCGTGGAGAGGCTGGGTGTGGGTCCAGTCTTGCTCTGCTCTTCTGCATAAGGGGGTCAGCCACTGAAACACTGATGATAGTTCTGGGTGTTGTTGGACTGATATTCCAAGGCAAGTGATTCACTTCCATGAGTCATGACGTGTTTCCAGAGGTGTGTTTGGACTGGGCTGCCCAGCCCCGATGGAGCCCGGTGCCAGTCTGGGGAAGCACGCACAACTGGTGAAGGACATTGTGCTCTCTCCCATGGAACAGTTCACAGCAGCCCATGGGTTCAGCACCGTGCCAAACACTGAATGCATGGTGAGCTCTCAGACATGACAGCTTGCTCACAGGCCCTTCAGAACCACAGAATGGCTGCACGATGCAGCCTGTGGCTCGAAATGCCTGACCAGTTAGCCAGGCAGTGAGTGAAGGTTAGTATTTGGGATAAAACCACGTGAAGGAATTAAAGATTGAATCCAGAGCAGTATGAAAAGTCACATTTACCTTGCCAGGCTGGTTTTAGTGTAGCCAGCTCAAAGGCTTCCCTTCAGAGCTAGGTGTGGGCACGGGCTGCACGGAGCGACTCAGAGCCCTCGTGCTGACATCTGCTGCTCCTTTTGTGTGGCACTAAAGAACAAACAGCCCTGTGGGTCTGCTTACTGCAGAGCAGAGCTTGGGCTTGTTCCATTGGGAATCCATAATTGCACTGTTGTGGCCTCCTGTGGAGGGAGCAGAGCATCCCTGGGACCAGGGTACCCAGCCCAAGCAGGCAGCACTCCGAACAGGGACAGCCTTCGATGCTGCGAGCTGTGCAGCTCTGGAGAGGAGAGCACCCCATGTCAGCCCTTCCTGAGGCACAGCGAGTTAATCTTTTATCCCCTTATTCTTCAAGGGTGCCTAAATCCTGTTCTTTTGTCTTTGAACTGTGTTTAGATAGATCTGATGGTTCAAAAATAGCTGAAACTCCTTCCTTACAAAGGCACAGGACTCTCAGATTTTCTGTGTTCTCAGATGATTCCTTTAGAAATGTCATTCTCACCTTCAAGAGGTACAACGAATGGCACCTATACCTCAATTTAGGAAGCAATCCTCAAAAAAGGAGAACAGCAGTGTGAAAAAAATGAGTTTGTGATGGACTTACAGGAGTCTGTGCAAAAGAAAATGCCAGGTTGGATTTGAGACCAAAGGGGCCTTTGGTCTCAAAGCTGGAAACACGCAAAGGGATTGTTGGGGAAGGGCAGGAACCTGCGTGGTGGGGACAGCCTGGGCTTGAAAGGGAAAGTGGTGACAAGGAATGGCCAGCTCTGGGAAGAGGTGTGGGTACGAGGCACTGGAAGCAGGTGTGGGGAAAGCTGGTTGGAAAACAGGGGTCAGGTAGGGTTTGCTTCTGATGCTGGGTTGTGATTGCTCTTTCTGGGATAAAAACAACAGAAAACAGTCTCCAAACCAGTAAGTGCAATGGAAACCAGGTTTCTTGTGCCTGTGTGAAGGCTTCACAGCCAACACACATACATCCTTCAAGACAAACCCCTGAATCCTGGAGGCATCTGTGTGTCGGTGCACTGAGATTGCTTTGCTTTAATTTCAGCCAGAGAACATGCTCGGACCTGGCCCAAACACAGGGCAATTATGCTAACGAGATACATTCAACACTAATGTAAAACATAAATAATGTATTACTGGCCAGAAGATCACACACAGGCTTGGGTTTGATTTGTTCTTCATCATTCTGCTGCCGGGGCAAATCAGCGCCGTGGGGAGGTGTAATTTGGGTCCCTTTGTGATGCTGGATTCCGGCAGCAGGAACGAGTTGGGCTGCTCCTCACCACGCTCTCATCCAACCTGGTGCATCTCCTGAGTGACAGCACGTTTTGGACTGATGCCCTACCCCGCTTGCTCCCCCAGCAGCAAAGTAACTGCAGAGAGGTGCTGAGCTCCAGCCCCACCGTGGTGTGTCCACACCTCTGGGGTGAAGCAGGGGCTTCTGGCCAGGTTGGGTGAAGACCACCCTCGATGCCCCTTCATGGGGCCTTTTACCCCCAGGGTGAGGTGGGAGGTGAGGCTCTCTATGCACCAGCTCCTTGTGATGAGTGGATATCAAGGCGTGGGTGCAGCCCCTGCACCCTGAGGGAGGATTGCAATTTGGAATTGACCCGAGGTCCAGACTTTGGGTGAATAGCAGGCTCCTGGCAAGGACCAGGAGCTTGTGGATTTGCGTTGCCTAACAGCCTTGTGAGAAGTGACCTCAGCATCGTTGTCAGAGGCTGGGTGATCTCCTCTGCTCTGGAGAGAGCAGCCATGGCTCGGGACTCGCGGTGCCCAGCCAGGTGAGGCCTCTCCTTGCCCTGAGCATTGCTTGCAAGCAAGAAATCAGTGCCCAGGCAAAGCCACGCAGCAGCATCGCCTGTGGAAGGCAAAGGCTGACACTGAGCTCGGCACTGGCCCATCCCGTGGCATCTGGGCAGCGGCAGGAGCTCGGCCGGCCACCCGGTCTCAGCTGGTGAGGAACCTGGAAGGCTCTTTGCTTCTTTTTCTTTTCCTCTTGGTGCTGAGGACAGACTGCCCAGCTCGCCTTTGCCTGAGAGCGATAAAGCAGCACTGAAGCCTCACAGGAGTGAGCTCAGCAGCTGGAGCTGCACGGGCTTCGCTCGGGGCCGCAGGGGATGGTGGCTGTCTCTGCAGGAACCCTTTCGTTACATTACTGGTGTGGGAAGAGGTGTGGTGTCCACACCCAGCGTTCACTGGGCTGTCCTGTGGTGTCTGCCCCAAGGACAGCGTGCCTGCTGCGAGCTGCTTCATGACCTGAAGGTGATGGTCCCCCTCAGCGTTGGCTCATCAGGATCGATTGCACGCCGTAAATGAGGGGATTAATTTGGCACAGTCGCCCTGCTGCACAAGGTGGGACGGGCACACGAGGCGCCTTCCTCTGCCCTGGCAGGACAGCGACCTGCCCGCTGTGCCCAGAGTTTATGAAGAGCAAGGGGAGGAGGGGAGTTCCTCAGCTCCAGGAGACAGGGAGTTAGAAGGCTGGTGTGGCTGGCGAGGGGTGAGCCCCTCACTCCTGGGCAGTACCTGCCTGCCAGCGGCTTTTACAGTCAGCAGCGTTACACTGCCTAATTGTGGATAATATTTTAGTTTAAAAATAATAAATTAGTCTTTCTGTTTGATCTCAGGAGCCAATTAACAGACAGGATTGTCGGTGCCATCCTCCCAGAGCCAGGGCTTTGTTCGTTCCTGGCTGATGAGCACTGAGTACATCTGCCTCACTGCATTGTTTATTAGACTCCTTTTTTCCTTTTTCCTAATAATTGCAATTATTTATCACAGCTATTTACTTGTGCTGTGTAGAAATGCACAGACTATTGACTAATTAGTTCAGACTGTTAGCCAGAGAGAGAGAGAAAGTGCTCAGGGTGACCAGGTTCCCCTGTCCTGTGACCTCTGTGATCCTGTGAGATGCCTGATCTCCTCCCCATGGCATGGGTGATGTACAGCTGTGCCTGGATCCCGCTGCTGGCTGGAGCTCGTGACTTAGTCCTGGTTCAGACGCCTTTGGTTTCAGTCTCGGAGGTGAACGCTGCTGGCCGGCTGGTCGGGCTGCCCCAGCGTCAGGCAGCAGCTCGGCTGACATCGGTCAGGTCATCGCCGAGCCTGGTTAAACACACTGTGATGCTGACTGTTCTCCAGGAGTACTGGACCTGTCAATCGCTCGTTCCCACCAGGAGCATGGAATAACTGGGGCTGGCAGCATCCTGCCCCCGTGGCTCCGGAGCAGAGCCCTCACAGTCCCCCTCGCAGCCTCCCTTGCTGTGAGATTAGCTGTTACCTCCTGCCCTGAGGAAGATTTCAACTCTTCTTCACTTCCTGGAGCTCTGCTAATGGCCTGAAAGACTCGCCAGTCTCCTGACTGACATCCCCAGTTTCTCCCTACCAAAGCGCTCGCTGGCAGCTTGGGCAGTGGGCAGGGAAAGATCCAGTTGCACCCGGATCATTTTTGATGAGGGTGATGCTTCACCCCGTCCCTTCCAGGTCCAGCTGGCAGCCCGATGTCACCGTGCAGGGTCCTGGGGCTGTGAAGCTCACGTGCTGGAATGTGGGTGCTTGCAATCAAAGCTTCACAGTGCCAGAAATGTCACTCTCACCCCTCTGTTCTGATGTTCTCTTTAGGAAAGAATTCCATTCAGACAGAAATGTTCCAGAGAACAAAACCCAAATGTCACCTTTTCTGTCTCAGAGCCTCGCACTGTGCGGCTGTTCCACAGCCTCTACAGCCCTTCCGACCGAGAAGGTTCCTGCACGTCAAGGGGTTTGCCAGGGAACACTGTACATTGTCTCCCATAAATGTCACCCTTTGTGTGCTCTCCTGGACTGGGAGTGGAAATACGAAGGCGTGTGAAAACGCCTGTGTGCTAATGTTTCCTTTGATGTTCTAGTAATTATGGCCAGGATTAATTAATTGGGTCTGGGAGTGGACACCGTGTGCTGTGGGGATCTACAGGAGTGACTTCTGAGGGTGAGAGTGAGTGTAGCTGTGCCACGCTGCTTCAGTAAACCCAGAAGGGGCGGGGGGGTCTGGAGGGGCATCTCCAGTCCTGGTATTAGGAGGGACATCTCCAGTCCCAGTGCCAGGAGATGAGGAAGGACCTCTCAAGTCCCAGTGTCAAGAGGGACATCTCCAGTCCCAGTGTCGGGAGGAACCTCTCCAGTCCTGGTATCAGGACATCTCCAGTCCCAGTGTCAGGACCACACGCCCTTGCAGTGCCCCTCCCAGCACGGGGTGCATCCTCCTCCCCCCATCCCCGTAGCTGTAGCAGTGGTTTGGAGCTCCCTCGCTCTTTGCCCTCCTGGGACCTGCCCCCAAACCCGTGTCTCTGGCCCAAGGGAGAGGGCAAAGGAGGTGACATGGGCCCACCCTCCTCCTCGGGCAGGGCAGGAGTCCATGAGCATATATTGGCTCTCCAGAAAATGCCCTTTTCCTTTGATTAACCATCAGAGAGCAGAGTCCCAGCGTGGGCACCCCGCGAGGGGGTCTGTGGGAGGGTATCAGGACATCTCCTCAGCATTTCTCTGCCTTGGAAAGCATTCAAGCACAGGTTGTATTGCACAAAGCTCTTCTGGCCTGAGTCATGGCTGAGGGGCTGCAACTTCACAGCTTCCTGTGAGTGTCCTGGGAAAAAATACTGCATATGAAATATGGCCATTACAAGGGAAATTTCAATTTTGCAAGGGCTGGGAAGCAGCATTAAGCTATAATTAAAAAGTTATTGGAAACCTCCACAAGGCTCCAATTCAATTTAATTAATGCAGCTCTTCCTCCATCAGAAAGGCAGTAATCATTACAGTGGCATTTCAGAGGTTGCACAAATCTGGATTTTACCTATTTTGAATGCTGGATGTAATTATAATTTTCTCCTATCCATCCCACTTGCCTTAGCAGAAGTTAAAACCCTGCAAAACTGGACTTCATGGTGGGCTCAGCATTGCTCGTTACTGCACCAGCCTAATGATGTCAAGGAAGAAAATTTTAAAGCATTATGCATGAAAGTTCTTCTGCTTCAAAACAGGAGACGACACAACTTGTGCTGGTCTGCATGGGGATAAAAAAGCAGAAAATGGGCTGTTGAAGCCAAGAATTAAAACCCAGTGTTGATTAGCTTCACCATTAGCAATCAGCCTGTGTTGTTCTTCTGTCAGACCTCTTTCTTCTACAGGCTTTCAGAGACTGTTTACTAATTAGAAGAGCAAAGATGAGAAGAGTTCTGAAGGTCTGTGGAGAGCAGCAGGGCAGTTTGCATACTGCCTGTCCTTTCCCATTCACCTCTGGGCTCTGAATCTCAAAGTGGTCCTGGTGCAAGCTGAGCACTTTCACAGGATCACAGAGCTGTAGGGGCTGGAAGGGCCCTCCAGAGCCCATGGGGTGCAACCCCCTGCCAAAGCAGGGTCCGTAGGACAGGGCACACAGGGCGGTGTCCAGATGGGGCTGGAATCTCTCCAGAGAAGGAGACTCCACACCCCCTGGGCAGCCTGTCCCAGGGCTCCCTCACCCTCACTGGGAAGAAGTTCTTCCCCACATTGGGGGGCAACTCCCTGTGCTCCAGCTTGAGCCCATCGCCCCTTGTCCTGTCCCCACAGACACTGAGCAGAGGCTGCCCATGTCCCCTGTGTCCCACCCTTCAGATACCCTCAGTATTTTCCTTCTTTGAAAATCACCTGTTGTTCTAAAGCCCCAGCGTCCCGCAGAGGATGCAGCTGGGCTGTTTGTGCAGGGGGTGCCTTGGGCTGGTGGGATCCTGGGCTGGTACAGTGTTTGTGAAACGTGCTGGTTCCATCAATCCCTGGGCAAATCAGTGGATCTTAGTGGGGTTTATCCAGGTGAACATAGGAACTCACCCAGTTTGCAGTGTCTCTCTGCACTGATGTGGTTTTTCCGATCAATCACGTGCCCCTCTCAGAAGCAGCGACAGTCCCGACAATTCGGTGCCTTTTTGGTTGAACAGACACTCAACCAACAGGCAACAGGGCATTTCCAGCCTGGGGGCTCTGGGATTCTCTGGCCTTTGGGAGCCAGGACAGCCTTTCCCAACTGGCAAACCCCAACTGTTGGACGCTGCTCTGAGGTGGGAACAGCAAAGGGCTTCTGTTGCTCCCAAGCACTGGTCTGTCCCAAGCACTGGTCTCTCCCAAGCACTGGTCTCTCCCAAGCCTGGCGCTGCAGGTGTTACAGTGCAATCCATTGATAAGTACCTTGGTGTGCCAGTGGAGGGTTTGGTTGCCCCTGTGGTAAGACCCTCCTCCACTGGCCAGCAGCACTCGGGGAGAGGGGAAGAGCCGCGGCCGCGCCGGCGCTGGGCGCTGCTGAGGACGAGGGGCTGGGAAGGGATGCTCCCAGGGTAGGGGGAAGCGCTGTGGGAGTGCTGATGGATGTTGTGTCGATAGTTGTACCCACGTCTGTGTGTTTAATAGGCTTTTTTTCTGCCATTAATTTGTCAAATTGCTTTTCAAATTCATTTCTGCGTTTGGCTCCCACGATACCCCGTGGTAATGAGTTCCACAGTTTAATTATACGCTGTGTGAAAAACTCCTTTCTTTGCTTTGTTTTGCACCTACTATCTAATTCTTCCCTGACAAGGCTTTGTTCTTGCATTTGGAGAAACAACAACTCATCATTCTCTGTTTCAGACTGTTGCTGCCATACGTGATGCTCTATATGTCTGCCACGGCGTCCTCTCCTGCCCAAACAGAACCCTGCTTTATTTTACCTTCCTGTGGATGAACCCCTCCTGTTAGCTCACCAGTCCTGGCACGCTTTTCTTACCTTTCCCTTCCGGGCTGGGATGCCAGATACTCAAACCATGGAGTTTTAGTGGCATAATGACATTTTCCTGTGTCACTGCTGCCGGTGTTGCTGCTTTCCTTCCCCCCTCCTGAGCACTGACCGGGGCTGGGACGTCCCATGATGACTCCATGGTCCAGGAAGGGCTTCTACCACTTCTAATTTAGCAACTTTAGCAATCTTGCTCTTTGAGTGTGTCCTTGGGCTGGCTTGCTCCCCTCAGCGTTCCCTTGCATTCCTCCGTGATGCGGCTGCACCGATAGCCTTCCCACTTCCCACCCCCCTCCTCACTCCTTCCCCTCCCCAATTTGGGGTGTCTCTGTCAGCTCCACCAAGGCAGGTGATGGCCCTTGGAGATGCCACTGCCCTGAGGAAAAGCTCTGCCCTCTCTTCTCCCTTAACTCCATGTTTTGGCACTTCACCAGTGCCCACCTGTTTGCCCAGTACGGACGCTGTGCCCATGGGCTGTGTGATTGCTGCTGGCGCTGTTCTGGAAAATTCCCATCGCACCCTGTGCCTTCCACCACCCCCCAGTGCTGGGGCCAAGGTAGCACCAGGTAACGAATCAGCAGTTCCCTGGGGGGTTCCTTCAGACGCCGGGTTTCAGTGGGCTGTAGCTCGCCCCAGGAGGTCTGCAGGCTCTCGCTGGAGCATCTCCTTCCTCTTCCAAAGCACTGAGTGTGCTGGTGTTGAGCATTAGTATGTCTGTCCCCTTGGGTCTGGCACCCTTCTGCAGGGCACTTGCTGGGTGCTGGGACACGTCCTTCCCCTCGCAGCCCTGCAGTCACTGGTGATGTCCCATGGCAGCCTGGTGGATCCATGGGAGATCCTCCTGAGCTCCATACTAGTGTGTCTTCACACCTCTCTGGTCTGACTGGATAAATAGGGCAGGATGCTCTGTACTCTGGCTGTCTCAATCAGACGTGGTTAAACAGGGGGTCCTGTAGCCTGAGCTAAGCAAAGCACAGAGAGGTCTGGTTGCTGTGCACAATCTTCCCCAGCAGTAGATGGATTTGCTGTGATGGACACAGGGAGCTGCTGTGGGCCTGAGGACCTGTCGAGGTGTGCCCTGCTCCGTGCTCCATCAGGGTTCCCGTCCCTCCATCCCTCTGAGCTCTGCTCCTCAGCGTGGCTTCTCCCCTCCATCATGATGGGGATGGATAAGGAGGATCTTATTAATGTTTAATAGGGGGATCTTATTAATGTTTATAAATATCTCAATTGTGGGGCAGGAGGAAATGGCCAGCCTCTTCTCAGTGTCTGTGGGGACAGGACAAGGGGCGATGGGCTCAAGCTGGAGCACAGGGAGTTCCCCCCCAAAGTGGGGAAGAACTTCTTCCCAGTGAGGGTGAGGGAGCCCTGGGACAGGCTGCCCAGGGGGTGTGGAGTCTCCTTCTCTGGAGAGATTCCAGCCCCGTCTGGACACCGCCCTGTGTGCCCTGTCCTAGGGACCCTGCTTTGGCAGGGGGTGGGACCCCATGGGCTCTGGGGGTCCCTTCCAACCCCTACAACTCTGTGAGTCTGTGATTCTGTTGGGGTTGGCTTCCTTCCAAGAGAAGCGTTGTGTGGTGGCTCATCCCGACCCTCCCAGCTTCATGCCAGATGCTGGGTGGTGGCTGAGGCTGAGCGGCTGCTGCCGAGCGTGGCCGGGGCGGGTGTTGCCGCAGGAGCGCGGGCAGTGGGGCAGCACGCTGTGCTCCAGCCCAGCACACCCTCCTGTCTGTATGTGGACATGCAGGTGTGGGCCCGCACAGGTAAAATCAGAGCGAGCTGTTGTAAGGAACATGAGTGATGTTGAGCAGAAATTAATCCTTCCAGCTAACAAATTAAGCTCAGGTTACCTAAAAGGATGGGGCTGCTGCCAGGCCCCCTCAGTGCAGCACCCTGTCCCTGATGTGCAGGTGGGTCAGCGCCAGGCTCTTGACGTGCTGAGAGGGGAGAGACACCTCTTACCACTGATAAATACTGAAATCACTGTAATGAGATTCATAATGAGGTAATTGGCAGTTTCCCTCCTTCCCCTCCCTGCTTGGGGGAAGAGCTCTGTGGAGGGTTCCCTGCCTGTTCCCGGGGTGGTGGATGGAGCAGGAAGCCAGAAGCCTCGCAGGCTCTGGGGCTGCATGTCCAGGGAAGGGTTTGGGCAGGATGCACCTCAGAGGCTCCTCGTTCCTGTCACGACATTTCACCATTTTCATACATTCTGAAACTTAAGTTCCTTCTTTAATTTGATGAACTTTCTGCATAATGATAATTGTGAGCTTGGTTGCAGACTCTCATCAGTTAATGACTGGCCCAGAAGGACATGATTATCTCGGGGACCCTGTCTGGTGTTTCAGCTGGAGGAGGCCTGAGAGCTGATTGGGTCCTGTACCTGTTTTCTCTCACTCAGCCATTGCAGCTTCCTACACTCCAGCTAACAGCAGGAGGGCTCAGATGCCTCTTTGTGTGTTGAATACGAAGGGAAGGGAGGTAAGAGCATCCTGCATCTGTCGCTGGATGCAGGGGCTCCCCGCCCTCCTTATCCCAGTCCTCAGAGCTGCTGCTGGGCGCAGGGGGTGGGAGGGCTGTGTGCAGCCCCCTTATCCTGTGCTTTAGCCCTGGGGTGAGCCGGAGCATGCCTCAGCTCCACGGCACAGCTCTGGAGGGCTGCTGTGAGGGGAGCTAGCTGGAGGGCTGCTGTGAGGGGAGCTAGCTGGAGGGCTGCTGGGAGGGGAGCTAGCTGGAGGGCTGCTGTGAGGGGAGCTAGCTGGCCAACTCCTGCTCCCAGCCAGACACGTGGCAAGCGTATGAACACTGACTGTAAATGCTGCCGGTCCCTGAGAGAGCCCAGGCCGAGGGCAGAGGGCAGCAGTGCTGTGCGTCCCGGTGTGATCAGCTTCCAGCGCTGGGGAGGGTGCAGCCTGCTGGGCTCGCAGGAAAGGCGACTGTCCCTTCTGTCCGTGGCAGCGAGGTGCTTACCTGGGCGCCCCGTAAGCAGCCTTCGGTTAACGCCTGAGTGCTGTACCCTGGTACCCAGCTGGAGCCAGGACCCTGCTGGCCTGGCTGCAGCCTGCAGGACACTTCCATGGGGAAGCCCACTGAGTTTTGTCCTTCCCCTGGCTTTAGTTTTGGTTTCCATGCTTCCCCTCTGAGGGTTAAATAAACAGCCTTGGGGGGCAAACTGTGAGGAGGCAGGGCATGGCTCAGGCACTTCTTCCCATCTTTCCTCTCAGGTGGCCCGGGGGGAAGGTGATGGGTGTACAGGTCAGGTACAGCTCTGTGCCTGGATTCGGAACTTTCAGAAGGATGCTGAGAGTGTGAAGGCTGTATGGTGAGCAGTGCTTCTCCAGGGAAGCCCGTGGTGTGAGCTGCTGTGGGGGGGTAAAGGCTCTTCACCGTACGCCTCGGAGGGACAGGCTGTCCTCTGACCTCTGCTTTAATCCCTCTCTTCCCTGTGATCCTGACGCGATTAGAGCCTCAGAACGATGCAGCCTTGCACTGCTCAGCACACCAGATCACTGCTGTAACCATGGTTGCGCTGGGCTGCCTCTCCTGCCAGGAGAGGAGCTCTCCCTTCAGCAGGGATAAATACATTTGTCAGGGAGCTGCTAAAGCCTGGCCCTCTCCACGGCTGTATTCCTGTAAACCCCAGGTAGACCCATTAACACAACCAACAGGTGCCTGGTGCACTGGTGTCCTTTCCAAGGTCTGATTGGCCCCGGGGGAGGCTGAGCGGTGTCGTTCAGAGGGTTACTGCAGAAATACCACACTCATCCTCACTGAGGGCTTGAGGGTTTGTTGCCTTTTCTACAGACAGTTAGTGTGCAGAGATGAGATGAGATTGGGGCTGCCTCGCTGAGCCTCTAGTACCAAATGAGGTGAGAGGAGGGTGGGAGCTATGGAGCTGTCCTGTGCTAAACCAGATCCCTGAGCACCTCATCTCCCCTCTGTTAAACACCCCCAGGGCTGGGGACTCAGCCCCCTCCCTGGGCAGCCTGGGCCACAGCCCCACAACTCTGCCAGGGAAGAACTTTGCCCTCCCAGCGGAGCTGACCCTGCCCTGGGGCAGCTTGAGCCCATTGCCCCTTGTCCCATCTCCTGTCCCCTGGCTGAAGAGACCCTCGCCCACCTCTCTGCACCCTCCTGGCAGGGCAGGGGAGGTGGGGAGAAGGGCTCCCCTCAGCCTCCTCTTCTCCAGGCTGAACACCCCCAGCTCCCTCAGCTGCTCCTCAGAGGATTTGCCCTCCAGCCCCTTCCCCAGCCTGGTTGCCCTTCTCTGGACTCGCTCCAGGACCTCCATGTCCTTCTGATGGTGAGGAGCTCAGAACTGGACCCAGTAAATGCATCAGTGCATGAAGATGCTCCCCATCGGTGGCAGGGAGAGGAGGCAGCCTCACGCCTCGAGGGCTGCCCGCTCCAGGAATGGAAGCTGGTGCCTCTGCCCGATGGTGGGGGCCACAATCTGCTCTTTGTCTCGTTCTGCTCTGGTAATGGAATTGCCATTTTCACATGGAATGCATGTTCTTACAAGCAGAATGGCTTCATCTTCTGTTGCTGAGAGGAGAAACACACTGCAGCTCCTCCCCTTCGAAGCGTGAGGTCGGGTCGCTGTGGAATGGTCTGTTCTGTAGTCAGCAGCTGTTTGCACACAGTCTGCACGGTGTAACACAACAGCCTGATCACCAGCACGGGGAGCAGGAGCATCTTTATCTGGCAGGACTCAGACCAGCACCCCGCAGGAGCTGCCTCAGCCATGCAGGAGGAGGTTTAAAACCCCTTCAGAAGATGGGTGAGCAATTATTTTCCAGTGCAGGCAAGTCCTTCATCCCATCAGATTACGTGAGACAAGCAGAACCTGCCAGGGGCTTGTACAAGCTCAGCTGAGCTTGTTAGGGACAGGGAGAGTGCTGCTGCCAGCAGCTTGAGCAAACATGGTTGGGAGCTGCACAGCCCAGCGACAGCAGCAGACAAAGGACCCTCCTGAGCCTCTGCACATCTCCAGGAGGTGATTCTCTCTGACACCTCGAGTGCCTGGTTAATTTGCATTGTGTTGGTAACTAAGCTGCACTACCTGGCTTTACTGAAAGGTAAAAATGTGTTTGTTTGTGTTGGAGTAACCCTTGGCAGGGCTGCCCATGGAGAAGAACAGATTAATACCAGTGCAGAGCTTCCAGGGGCACTCACATCCCCAGTGTTTCCGTTCTCCATTAGTGAAAGCAAAACTCGTTAGAACAGAAATACAACAACTAAGCAAAACCAACCCAAAACCCCCAAAGGCCACCCAGCAGCCCCCAGTGTGTTCTGTGTTGAGGGGGGTCGGCAGGTGGAGCTGAGTGGGAGATGCCCAACCAACACCAGAGCAGGGAGGGGGGTACGTGGGGTGGGTGGTGATGCTGTGGGGGTTCACACCGTGTGCTGTACCTCCTGACATGACAGTCTGAACCTGCTGACTGTCTGACCCCTGCAGCCCGTGACCGTGTCTGGCACGCACAGGAGCTCGATGAGGACGTGGGGCTGTCCCCTCACAGAAGCCAAGCCAGGCTCTTCCTGGAGCTTCTTCAGGTCTGTTTGGTTACTGTCACAGTGCTTCCAGACTGCAGCTGGTGCCTGATTCCGTTCAGTTTGTGTGTTTGCTGGTGGTGCATTGGGTAGGTGAGAAACTTGCACACTCGAACAAGAGAAACCAGCCCGAGTGTTTCTTGCTGGGGAGGCAACAGTAGATGGAGTTGGCTATCATATGCTCCCCTCGTAGTGCTGGGTATCTCAGTGTCTGGCTGCTGCAGAGCTGGGGGCTGCTGGGTGGTCTCAGGTTGGAGGGTGATGTGAGAAAGGCACCTGAATGTGCCCTCTCCAAGAGCCACCACCACACCCAGATGCTGTCATCAGCTCTTGCCTCACGTCCCATGAGGAGCACCACAGCCACCCTTCTCCACAGGTTAGCTGCACGCCTTCTCCAGGCAGGATGTTGTCTTTCCCTCTTGCAGAAGGAAATGTGGCATTACCCATAGATTCAGCCCTGTGGCTGTGGTCCTTGGCTGCTGCTGTTGGCCTCTGTTCAGCAGACCCTGTCTTTCAAATGCAGTGCCAGGGAAGGTCAGCCTTTGCCCCTCGTTATCCGCTGGCTGATACGGTTATGGTCGATACCCTGGGAGCTCTGGGAGCTTTGTGTGCCTATTCTCTCAGTTTCTATACTTCTCTCATTTCATTATTTTTCTCTGGAAAACAAAACTCTCCCTAGGCTGAGCTGAGCCTTCTTTTTCTTTAATCTCAGTTGTTGTCCCAGTCTGGCAGGACATCACTTCACCCAGATCAGTGCCTCTCTTTAGGGGGATTTTAAACTTGCTTCTGGTCTCCAGCAATTGCACTTAAGGCCTATTAAGGACTCATCTCCCTGGGGATCTCAGGACTCCCAGCTCCCGTGGGCTCGTGGCTCCCCCCGTGCCGTGGGTACTCGGTGGGCACAGCGTCGTTCTGGAGCAGAGCCTGGAGTGGTGGCATCATGCTGTGTAGCCCTGAGGACTCCTCCAGTCCCAGTGTTGGCTGGTGGCAACCTGGGACTTGTTGTGTGGGCCCTTCCCACAGCTCCCTGCGGAGCACAGCCTGTAGTGTCAGGGACTGTGAAACCAGGAGGTGAGGGGAGAGTGAGATGTGTGCCTCAGTCCTCGCTCCCAGTGAGGGCTGGGAGGTTTAAAAGCCCTCTAGAGGGGGTGTAGAGGGACCCTCCCAGCATTCAGAGGGTCCTTGCTCCCAGTGAGGGCTGGGAGGTCACTTCCAGTGCCTGGGAGATCGTCTCCAGAGCTGGAAAACGAAGGTCTCACACACCCTGTGCTATGGGGATGAACTTCTGCTGTTGGGGATTAATTTGATTGCCTAATCTAATCAAGGAGCTTGTGTAGCCACCTAATCCCTGTTATTCTGTTAGTGCTAGAAACAGAGAATAAATGTGCATAAATGGAGACCTGTGTTCAGGTAGAGCAAGGCAGGCAGCTGCTCCTCCCAGGGCTCCAAGCCCATCACACACATTGCTGGCTTCCCATACAGGAACTCTCTAAAACAACCTTAAAATCTACTCCGATCCCAGCTCATGTATTATATTAATTCATTACAGAGCCTTTTAGTTAATTCACTTTATCCTTAAAGGCTTATGAGTTTACAATTTTAATTAAATTTCATTTCATACACGGCACTCATTAATACATTCCTTTAAAAGCATTTATAATTCATTGTCTTTATCCATTTTACCATTAAGAATGCTACTGTAGTTTGTATCTCACAGAGAGGCGGCCGCTGCCTCTCCCAGCAGCACTAAAAAGATGCTGCAAGCCCCCAGCCTTATCTCAGCGTTGCTTTTTCCTCCCTGTACCCTAATCCCTGCTTCCAGAGCTGTGGGTGACTCAACAAAAGAGTCTGTTGGTGGCAGGCAGCATCCCTGACCTGGCTAATTCCTCCCATTACCATAAGCTGCAGTACATTTGGTGAAGCTGTTGGGAGTCATGCAGCTCTGGGAGGCTCATGCTTTTCCCAAGCAAAGAATCTATTTAGAGGATTACTTCAAAAGTCGGGTTTTTCCTCCCCCTGGAAGGGCAGTGGCTATTTTTGAGCACCCATGGGAAGCTCTGCCCTGTTGGGGGGGGCTGTATATCTGCTCAGGTCCAGACTAGGACTCTATTTGCATTATTAATGTCTTTTTAACAGCTGGTGTATGAAGAGCAAACTGAGCACGTTTAGCACAATCACCAATGAGAGTTACCCAGTGTCAGCGTCTGGTGGGATTGCCAGTGGCCAGCTGAAGGCAGATCCCTGCAGAAACCACAAGGCTTTCCTTGGAGAATGAGTAGGAAGGATGTGCAAGGCCAGGACATGCAGGCTGGGCACACCTCGTGCTGGGTGTAGAAACAGGTGCCAGTGTAAGTTTAAATACAGGTGACACTGTGGGCAGACAAAAACATCCTGGTTTCAAACCAGAAGTTCAAGTTCAAGGGAAGAAGGAACTAACACACTCATTTACTTTGTGTCTGGGCACCTAAAACCTCTGCACACACGTTCCATGTGGAACCTCCCCACCCCTGGAAGAGAAGGCAGGTGTGAGCTGCAGAACAGGACTGCCAGCGCTGTGTCCCTGAGACCGATGGGGCTATCGATGGGCTCCCAGGTTACAGCACAGGTCACTGGAGCTGCTGGGCAGGGAGAGCTGGAGGAGGAATGCCTGGAGGGACCCACAGGGAAGCTGGGCAGGGCTGTGTGTGAGGGCAGGGACGATGGGATGAGTGGCGATGGGTTAAACTAGAGCAGGGCAGGGTTAGATGAGCCCTTAGGAAGAAGCTCTTCCCTCTGAGAGTGGTGAGACCCTGGCACAGGCTGCCCAGAGAGGTGAGGGAGGCCCCATCCCTGGAGACACTCAAGATCAGGGTGGATGAAGCTCTGAGCAGCCTGCTCTAGTTCAGGGTGTCCCTGCTCACTGCAGGGGGGAGTGGGTGGCCTTGGAAGGTCTCTGCCCACCCAACACGTCCGATGGTTCAGTGGTTCCTGTGAACACTGGTGTGCAGAGCACAGGCTTGAGGCACCCTCGGCTCTGCCCTCAGAAGCACACTCAGGACCTGCCCCCCACAGCTCAGGCCTCAGCAGGGGATGACAGGAGCCTCTCCCCGTGCTGGGCTCCCCATCCCCTCCTGGGTCCCATTTGGAGCAGGGACCCCACTGCTCTGCAGCCTCCCTCTGCACCATGGGGTCCCTGGCGTGGCCCTTCCCAGCACTCAGGTCCTTTCCCATGGTCGAGGGTGGGCTGTGCTACTGGCAGGTGGGGATTAATCTTCACTAATCACTGTGTCCCTCATGTTTAATATCTCACTGTGCCCCCCACGTCTCACAGGGGGTGTTTCTGTGGCCCTCACCACACTGTGCCCAGCTGCAGAGCTGGGGGACGCGGGCTCGTTGTCCCTTCTGCAGCTGGTCTGGGTGGTGGGAAGCTGGGGCAGAGGGTGCAGGATGCTCTGATGTCCCTGGGAAAATGCATTCAGCAAACAGAACCAATTTAAGGGAGTCTTTAAAAAAAACCAGTCACTTTCTTGTCACTTATTATCTCAGCACATAAACAAATGCTGCTGTTGTGTTAGACACACGTTGCCTTAGGTTGCAGTGCTGAAAGCCTAAGAAGATAATTGAATTCCAGCAGTGGCATCAATCTGATCAGAGCTCTAAATGGACATTCAAATTAGCATCTTTCCTAACATAGAATAATTATGCCAGAAATGAGAGCTGAGATGCTGGCAAGTATTTGCATCAGGTTTTCAGCCCAAAGGGTGCAGCTTTTGTGATGCTAATGCTCTACCTGGTGTGGCCTGTGGAGGTCTTGTTCCTCCCCAGTTTGGGGTATGGATGTGCACAGACCTGGCTGTGGATGGTGTGCCTGTACCTGGCTGTGGATGGTGTGCTTGTTCCTGGCTGTGGATGGTGTGCACAGACCTGGCTGTGGATGGTGTGCTTGTTCCTGGCTGTGGATGGTGTGCACAGACCTGGCTGTGGATGGTGTGCTTGTTCCTGGCTGTGGATGGTGTGCACAGACCTGGCTGTGGATGGTGTGCTTGTTCCTGGCTGTGGATGGTGTGCACAGACCTGGCTGTGGATGGTGTGCTTGTTCCTGGCTGTGGATGGTGTGCACAGACCTGGCTGTGGATGGTGTGCTTGTTCCTGGCTGTGGATGGTGTGCACAGACCTGGCTGTGGATGGTGTGCTTGTTCCTGGCTGTGGATGGTGTGCACAGACCTGGCTGTGGATGGTGTGCTTGTTCCTGGCTGTGGATGGTGTGCACAGACCTGGCTGTGGATGGTGTGCTTGTTCCTGGCTGTGGATGGTGTGCACAGACCTGGCTGTGGATGGTGTGCTTGTTCCTGGCTGTGGATGGTGTGCACAGACCTGGCTGTGGATGGTGTGCTTGTTCCTGGCTGTGGATGGTGTGCACAGACCTGGCTGTGGATGGTGTGCTTGTTCCTGGCTGTGGATGGTGTGCACAGACCTGGCTGTGGATGGTGTGCTTGTTCCTGGCTGTGGATGGTGTGCACAGACCTGGCTGTGGATGGTGTGCTTGTTCCTGGCTGTGGATGGTGTGCACAGACCTGGCTGTGGATGGTGTGCTTGTTCCTGGCTGTGGATGGTGTGCACAGACCTGGCTGTGGATGGTGTGCTTGTTCCTGGCTGTGGATGGTGTGCACAGACCTGGCTGTGGATGGTGTGCTTGTTCCTGGCTGTGGATGGTGTGCACAGACCTGGCTGTGGATGGTGTGCTTGTTCCTGGCTGTGGATGGTGTGCACAGACCTGGCTGTGGATGGTGTGCTTGTTCCTGGCTGTGGATGGTGTGCACAGACCTGGCTGTGGATGGTGTGCCTGTACCTGGCTGTGGATGGTGTGCATGCACCTGGCTGTGGATGCTCTGCAGACCCAGCTCGGTACCGGCAGCACCGCGCTGCTCCATCGCCCAGCGAGCGCTGTGCTGATCCACACCCTGAGGATCTCTCTTGTTTTCTTACCTTTCCAACCTGCCCTTTATTTCTGAAAAGCCATGAGAGCTTCAGAGGGATTTTAAACTTGCAACAGTCCCACCATGGGCTGCAGGAATGGAATAATACTGAGGAACACTTAGCTCTGGTTGGGTTAATGTTGGTAACTTCTGCAGAGCTGGAGCGGTGAAATGCGACCCAGTAGGTAGATGTGTTGGCTGGTGCTGTAAGGAGATGGTTAATAACAAAGAAGTTGTTGAGATAGCAACAGGTAAATCCCTTTGTGTGTTCTGTACCCTGTGCCCAGCTGATGAAGGGCTGTGCCTTCCTTACGCTGCCCTTACAGCAGTACTATAGTGGGGGTGTTTTGGGTTACCTGTGCTCACTAAGCCTCTGCCTTCATCTTTGGAGTTGGATCCTGGGAGTTACAGGGCTGTTCCTACAGGAAGAAATTCATAAACCTGAAGTGTAGAAAGAGCTGAGGGTTCTGAATGCCAGAATTCCACGTGGGCTTTCTGTGTTGTGCTTGTGGTGTGACCTGTGGCAGTCGGAGGGGGAAGGGGATTTGGAGGCAGGAAGAGGTGAGCATGGAGAGGTGCCTGGTGGGGGTGATGTGATGGTTATGGTGGTGATGCCTTCTTTTCATTTTACTTTGGTTTGAGCTGTTGATACTGGACAAGCTCAGCCTGACCCAGCACTGTGCTGGCAGCCCCAAAAGCCCCCCATGTCCCAGGCTGCACCCCCAGCAGTGGGACCAGCAGGGCTGGGAAAGGGGATTCTGCCCCTCTGCTCTGGGACACAGACCCCCCACAGTGCTGCCTCCAGCCCAGGGGTCCCCAGGACAAGAGGGACACGGAGCTGTGGGAGCCAGAACCCAGGAGCCACGGGGATGATGGGAGGGCTGGAGCCCCTCTGCTCTGGAGCCAGGCTGGGAGAGCTGGGCTGGCTCAGCCTGGAGAGGAGAAGGCTGCTTCTGGGGAGAGCTCTGAGCTCCTTCCCATCCCTTGAGGGGCTCCAGGAGAGCTGGAGAGGGGCTGGTGCCCAGGGCAGGGAGAGCCAGGCCCAGGGGAACGGCCTCAGCTGCAGGAGGGGGATGGAGAGGGGCTGGGAGGCAGAAATCCTTCCTGGGGTGGGGAGGCCTTGGCACAGGCTGTCCAGAGAAGCTGGGGCTGCCCCTGGATCCCTGGCAGGGCTCAAGGCCGGGTTGGATGGGGCTTGGGGCCCCCTGGGCTGGGGGGGTGTCCCTGCCTGTGGATCTGGGATTCTGTGACAGGTCTGACTGACTTCACCTGCCTCTGAGAGGTGTAATAACCCCATGAACATTCCGTGCCTGGCAGGGCTTACTGGTGTTATACAACAGAATAGATGCATAGTATTATGTCATGGAAAAGAGGGACAAATACAGGAAAAACATGTCTCCATCCTCATAGATCCTTTTGGGATGATGAACACTCTATCCTTGGCTGCAGCACAGAGGGTGTTCCATTCCCATGCAGCCTTGCCAGAGGTGAGGATGCTCCTTGTCTCTGGGTGGCCCTGCGACTGCCTCAGGGAAATACAGGTCCCAGCTTCTCCAAACAAATCATCTCCCTGCCTCCCATGCTGGATGTTCTAATGTACTGTTTACCTTTCCACAGCCTGCTAATTTCCCTTTCCTTAAAGGACCACGGCTCCTTCAAGCTCTGCAAACATCATTTCATTAGTGTGCCTAATGTTGGGCTGATCTGAATGTGCAAGTGGGCTGAGGGGTGTTCAGGGAAAGGCAGCACATCCCCTGCTGCCACACACCCGCCCTGTAATTGAGTGGTACCTCAGCTGGTGACATCTTTCACACTCAGCCCCACAGGAAATAACCTTTCTCCACCTTGCTCTACTCCTCCATCATTCACCTTCATCTTGGTGAACCTCAAAGTCTTTGTTTTGGGGTGGCTGCACCACCTTGAAACCATCACAAGTGACCTTCCTCCCTTCTTAAACCTTACTCTCGCTCGGATCCATCCACCCATCATCCACCCATCATCCATCCATCATCCATCCATCCATCCATCCATCCATCCATCCATCCATCATCCATCCATCTATCCATCAATCCATCCACCCACCCATCCTTATTGTTGTCAGTAATCTCTTGGGCAGAAGCAGGACCAAAGGGTTCATCGGTGGAGGTGCCCAGGGCACTGTGAGCCCATTGTTCCCTCTGACTCCTCTCCCTTGGAGCCTGGCACAAAGAGCCATCGTTGAGGATGGTGAGGGAGATCTGCTGCAGATGGGTTTAGTGTAATTACTTCAGCTTTGAATTCAGGAGAGCAATTAATTATGCTCAGTCTTTGCTAAGCACACTCCAAGCAGAGAGATAAGCCAATGGAGGATGTGTCGGGCGTCCTGCAGAACAGTGGATTTAAAAGGAAAACAAAGGGGGAAAGGGAGGTGGTGTTTTTGAAGTTCTATCACAAAGCCCCTTCAGGTGATGGGGAGCAAGTTGGCAAACACCAGTCTGGGCTCAGTCAGTGCTGGGAGGGTTCAGATGCTGTGGGGAAGAGCAGGACGAGAGATGAGGTAGAGCTGAAGGGAACACTGTGTGTGTGGTGCATCTGAGAGGCCACAGCGAGCCAGCCCAACACCAGGAGCCAGCCCGGCACCAGGAGCCAGCCCAGCACCAGGAACCATCCATCCAGCCAGCGAGCAGCTGAGGGAGTGAGGGTGCTCACCAGGGAGGGAAGGGAGGAAAGGTGCCTGGTGCCAACCCAGGCTGGGGGATGTGCTGGAGAGCAGCCCTGCAGGAAAGGACTTGGGACCAGTGGCACTAAGCTGGAAAGCGATGGGCACTCACCATCCTGCAGGCCAGTGGCACCCTGGGCTGCATCCCCTGAAGTGTGGCCAGCAGATGGAGAGAGGGGATTGTCCCCCCCTGCTCTGCTGTGGGACAGAGACCCCCCCGCAGTGCTGTGTCCAGCTCTGGAGCCCTCAGCACAAGGACATGGACCTCTTGGAGCAGGTCCAGAGGAGGCCACGGGATGATCCAAGGGCTGGAGCACCTCTCCTATGAAAACAGGCTGGGAGAGTTGGGCTGGATCAGCCTGGAGAAGAGAGGGCTCTGGGGAGAGCTCTCAGCCCCTTCCTGTCCCTGAAGGACCCACAGGGAAGCTGGGCAGGGCTGTTGGTAAGGGCAGGGAGCGATGGGATGAAGGACAGTGGGTTAAACCAGAGCAGCACTTCCCTCCCTGGCTCGATGCATTCCATCTGAGTCAGTGAAGCTGTCGCTGGGCAGGGCAGGAGCTGTGCTGCTGCCATGTGATTCCTCTGTGTGCACCCAGCCTGGCTCTGCGCCCTGGGATTCCAGTGCCCACGACTGTCCTGACCTGCCTGGCATCCTGTGGCTCTTTTTCTCCCAAACACCTCTTTTTTCATAGGAAACCTCCTGGGAACAAGCTGTGTACAGCGATGAGCAGCTAGACACAATGGGGTTCTCCTAGCTGAGCGATTCTGTGTGGCACAGGCGGCGTTGGAGCTCTGTGTGTGTGTGTGCAGCGAGCCCATCGCTGGGCATGTGTTGGCTGAGGAAGGACTGTGGGCTTTGGGCATCTTCCCTGCCTCAGGTTTCAGCCCAGCACTGGGGATTTCAGTGCCTCTCCGGGGTATTTTTGGTTTGTTTTCCTGTGGTTTGGTTCTTTGCTTTACCTATCATCACCCCCCTGGTTTTATAACACTTTCCTGCAGTCATCTTTGTTAGTTTCTCCTTTGCTGCATTAAGATGCAATTATGTACTTCAGCTAATTGCTAGTTACTTCATGTCAAAATGCATAATGTGTCTGAAATGCCCTCTATTTTTCTCTGTCAAAATCATATGTAGCACAGGAAAAAAAGAAAGCTCAAGCTATTAAGGTTATGTCTTGTCAAGAATTTACCTAAAAAGCTTATTTTTTTTCCTAATGGAACATGCATAATGCTTCTGGGGACTGCGTTGTGCCTCTGGGCATTTAAGGCATATCAGCTGCTCCTGTGAGGTGCCCTTCGTTCCGCGGGGACCTTACGTGCAGGACTGATTCACTGGGAATTCTCAATTCACATGTGGCTTGGCACACACTCAGGGGCTGAGAAACCTGGAAACGTTTTTACAGGCTAATGTGACTGGACAGCAGCAAGTGCCAGGGAGCATTAGGGAAATGAAATCCCTTCTGTTTCTCAGCTGAATTTACCCTTTCATGCGCGCTGGGGGTATTTGAGTATTTTATTTCAAGTATGTGTGAGGTAGGTGGAAAAACAGGTTTAAATTACTAAAGGACAGGATTACTGGCAGGTGGAATACTGCCCTACCTGGTCAAAACACGTTTTCTTGTCAAAAGACTTGTTGTGTGTTCATTTCACACTGGAGGGCTGTTGTACTTTTGTTTAAAGGCTCTTAAAGTCCTGTCGGGTTTGGCACATTAAAAATTACTCTAAAAGAAAATGAGGAAAGATAGAGCATCAGCATCTGTGCAGGGGAGTGCTGGGAAGGGGAGTGCTGGGAAGGGCAGTGTTGGGAAGGGGAGTGCTGGGAAGGGGAATGCTGGGAAGGGGAGTGCTGGGAAGGGCAGTGTTGGGAAGGGGAGTGCTGGGAAGGGGAGTGCTGGGAAGGGCAGTGCTGGGAAGGGTGCTCCTGGAGCAGTGGTTTGCCAGGAAGACATGAAGAACAGTTTGTGCTTAACTGGAAGAACCTTAGTTCTTCCTTTAAGCCATCCCTGTGCCGTAGGATGGATAACAGGAGGGCAGTGTATGGCTGTGGGGAGAAACCCCACAAGCAGTTTAGTTTCTGGCAGTTCATTGCCAGCAGCTGACCAACCCAGGCCTGGAAGCAGCCGGGCTGGCAGCAGGGAGCGAGTGAGCGGTGCTGTTCTCTGGTGTCTCCACAGGCAGAGGCCTGCCCCGCAGCCCCGCTCAGCCCTGCGGCCTAGTGAGGAACGGCAGGAAACCCCCAGAATCGGGCACTCCCCAGCCTTTTGCCCCTGAACTACAAGATCATGATGGGTGTCATGAGCAGCCTCCCTGAGATCATGAGCCAGGCGCTGAGCACAGGGGCAGGGTGCTGTGCCACAGACACCCCTGCTCTGCCCTACAGCGCTCCGTAAGGTGGCGGCTGGTTGGCCTCGGGGAGTGGGAATAAATCCGGCTTTGTCAGGAGCTTTCTGCTGCATCCACTGTGTAAAGGAGGGATGGAAACTACAGATAAGGAGAAACGTGAGAAAAGATGGTAAAAATATTCCCAGGTCTTGGAATTGTGCTCCTCAGGCTGGCTCCCGGGCAGCCACCGTGCCCACAGGACTGTTTGTGTGTCCTCTTGAGTTCCTGGGGTCTAACCACAGAGCGCAGGGACACAGGCTGGGTGGGACAGACCTCTGGTCTGCAGGGACACGCTCTGAGGTTGGCATGGCATGGGCATGGTGCAGCACCTTCCTGGCTGTGAGAGGTTCAGAAGCTCCTGGAACATCTTGATCATCCCTGAAAAGTACTTGGCCAACCCGAGGTCATGAGTGGCCTTTGGGGGCCATGGAGATGATGGGAGGGCTGGAGCCCCCCTGCTCTGGAGCCAGGCTGGGAGAGCTGGGCTGGCTCAGCCTGGAGAGGAGAAGGCTGCTTCTGGGGAGAGCTCTGAGCTCCTTCCTGTCCCTCCAGGGTCTCCAGGAGAGCTGGAGAGGGGCTGGTGCCCAGGGCAGGGAGGGCCAGGCCCAGGGGAACAGCCTTCAGCTGCAGGAGGGGGATGGAGAGGGGCTGGGAGGCAGAAATCTTTCCTGGGGAGGGGGAGGCCCTGGCCCAGGGTGCCCAGAGAAGCTGGGGCTGCCCCTGGATCCCTGGCAGGGTTCAAGGCTGGGTTGGATGGGGATGGTCCCTTCCTGCCCACACCAGGCTGGGATTCTGGGATTCTGTGAACCAGCTCTACCCCAGGCTCCAGCTCCTGAGCTGGCCTGGTAAATGTGCACTTTTTGCAGTGAGCCATGGGCCAGTTGCCTTCCTGGGCAGCCCACACGGGGTCAGGTTTAGGGAGCTGATGACTCTGTGTCCATTGGAACCAGGGGTGACTGTGAAACAAGTAACACACAGGTTCAATTTCCTCCATTTATTTCCACAAAACATTACTTAGTGAGACCAGCATACACACTTTGTCTCAGAGAGGCAAGTAGGCAAATGGCATTTAATGAAAATAATCAGAAAGTGGGGAAGCCCAGCAGCAGCTGCCCCTGAGCCAGCGGCTCTCCACTCCATCCCCACGGCTCGCTGCTCTGTTTGCCCTCTTAATTCTCTTTGTGGCTTGGCATGCCCCCAGAGGGTGTTTGCAGCTCCTCTGCCTACCTTTCCTCTACTTCGCCTGAGCCCTCGCCTCGTCCTCCACGGTTTATGTTCTATTTCCAAGCTCTTTTTCTTCCTGTCTGTTTTCCTTTCTCATTAAACTCGTCTTGGCTCTCTCCAGACTGACCCGGCATGTTTGGTTGGCAGGGTACATTTCACTGTGCTGCTTCTCGTCTGCTCCAAGTACAAAAATATTGATATTTACAGAGCTTGTTGTAAAAATCAATATTGCACTAGGCAGAGCAGAACAGCTGCTGTGCCGTACAGCCAGGCCTGTCAGCCGCGCAAACCGAGGGCCCTTCAGAAGCCAGGGAGGGAGCGAGCAGGTCTCTGTTGATGGGAGCTTGGCCTCAAAGCCCCGCTGCACCCCCACACGATTCCTGCCCTGCTTGTGGGGAGACATGTTTATTATGGAACAGCCCCCAAGAGACGCTCTGCCAGCACCGGGGCTGGGCAGTGCCGGGGCTCCGGCGCCGTCAGGTCACGCTCCCTGGGTCTGTATTCTCACAGAGCTGAGGGTATTGACTGGCTGAGAGATCACCCAGGGGAAAACACTAGCAAATTAATTGGCTCAGGAGTAAAACTGGGAGCAGCTACTTGTTTGCTTCAGAGGACAAACATTTTTACTTCCCCCTGTTGAAAGTGGGAGTTTTGGCTCTTGCAGAGCACATCTGGCCCTGGCACTGCCAGCAGTCCGCAGGGCTGTTATCAGTGTTACTGCTGGGGTCACGCTGACAGCTGAGGACGTGGGGTTTTTTTGCAAGGTGGGTGTTTTTGCTGGGCAGAACACGCTGACACCAGGAGCTGCTGGTGGGTGCCTGGGGCTGTGCCAAGCTGTGCTCGGGGGGCTCGGCAGCACCCCGGGGATGGCAGAGGAACTGAACTGTTTGGCATTCAGTTTGTAGCAAGGGAACTGGGGTTTTCTGGTGGCACAGCAGCTGCCCCTTGGGTGTGGAGGGGAAGGGACAAATCCCTTCTGGGAGTTGTTGCCCCGTCCAGAGAGGAGCTGGAGCCAGTGCATGGCCCCGCGCAGCTCAGCAGCCTCCAAACCAAACCACATGTAACTGAGCCCCGTGATGAAATGAGATACCAAGATGGGGATGATTTCACATAACTCTGAAATACTAAATAACTTACAAATTCAGGGCAGGGAAAGAGCTTTTTTGCCTCTAAGCAGCATTTCTTAAGCCATTTTGTAACTTCAGGAGCTTGTTTGGTGTCACATCCAAAGAGGCATTTAACAAACCCCTGAACTGATGCTAAGGCAGAGTCCTCATGACTATCACAGCTTTCAGAAGCCTTTGGGAACTCCTTCATCCTGGTTTTATTTGGCCAAGTTAGTCAATTGTATCTCATTAATTTCCATTTTCCTAAGCACTAGCTGGCTGCCCGCAGATGCAATTATCCTGACTTCCTTTCCTTTGGAATTTGAAAACTTTCCCCATCTTTTCTGATCCTTGAGAAATGTTTTCAATAGAATGTGTGTTTTCAGCTTTAGCTTAAGCTTGGTCATGACAATAAACCCCCTATTTCTTCCCCTTCTGTATTAATAGTTATCTGATTTTCTGTTCTGTCTCATAGCTTCCTTGGTGCTCAGTGAGGAAGGGAATCAGGCTTCATGTCTAAATAGCATTTAATTGAACATAGGAAATAGATTCTAACCTCAGGGATGCTGATCTTTCCAGTTGCTTTTAACACCAGCCTTTGTGACAGGCAGGAAGAGTTTACCTGGACGATGGTTCATTTGGTTTCCATCCGTGTGGGAGGCAGTTAACTGTTGAGGAAACGTGCTTCCCCCACTTCCATATCCCAGGATTTAAAGGGGAGTGAGAGCCTGGTTTCCAAGCAAATCCTTAAGCACTACTAGCATGGCAGTACATAGGAAATTCAGCCTCATCATTTGTAAGTCAGTCTGTATTTCTCCCCTTGAAGCTGCCTTAGGGAAGCTTTCACTAAGACATCTTTTTTCCCTTCATTTTTTGGGAATACCAACATTCAGGGCAGGCCCTTCTTGCTCTTTGGAGGCACTTTTTGAAGGTTGGATGGGAGCACCCTAGCCACCCTTTCCCATCTGCATTAAGAAAATATGATTTATGTAGAACTGTCCCCTTGGGGCCAAAGTCTTTGAAGAAGCAGAAACCTTTGTGGCACGTTCCCCTCCGGACACGCCAGCTCCTTGTGCTTGGATCTTGGAAACGCAGGACCCTGACTGATACTTCACTAATTCCCTTGATTACCCTCTATCATGTGCTTGCAGCTGTACAGTATTTACTGCAGGTTCTAAGTGCTGCAGAAGATCTTCACGTCAGCAGCACACGCTGCCCCGTTCCCTGTGAAGCCTCCGCCCCCGGGAGCTTTAAATCCTGAAGCCAGTGGGAGCTCTGAAGTCTGATTAATTCCCTCTGCCTGAGGATCCACTCGGTAACTGGCCTGTTGCTGTCAAGGAGCTCTGTGCTGGGTGCTTAAGAGTGAGATTTGTCATGTCCTCAGCTGGGCTCCCAGAAGTGTGGGGACAGTGGAGCCTGGAGAGCTCAAAGTGCCGCGGGAACTGCCGGCCCCGTCGGTCGGTGCTGGGGGTACAGGAATGAATGTGGTGTGCCTCCACAGGGGGCCCAGGCTAGTGTCTGACAGCATGTTCACAGGACCAATGCCAGGCTTGCCTTGTCTTGTCTAGATCAGGGTCATGAGGATTCTTGGTGGACTCATGTGCCACTTCTGGAGCACATAATTTGATAGTAACGATGGATTATATTTGCCCTTCAACTGGAGTAGGACAGTTAAAATGTAGGTAATAGTTAAGTGCTGTAAAAATGCTACTGTATTTTTGGAAATGGCTTCTCTGATTTGTTCATATTTTGTCCTTTCTATTTGTATCTGCTCTGTCCCATCTCACCCTGCCCCTTCCCATCCTATCCCATCCCATCCTACCCCATCCCATCCCATCTATTTTTTCTGTTGAATGTCCGTGCTCTGTACAATGTCTAAGCACTGTAATGTGTTATTCCAGTGATTTCCATTCCTTGGTCACTCCATGTTATTAATGAAGGATTTCTTGGATTTTTATAGTCCTGGGTACTGGCTGGGGATGGAGTCACTTTGAAAGCATCATGGAGTTATACTTGCTGCTGCAGCGGGAAGCAGGGGTTGGGTGTGAGATGGGATGTGTCCTCTGCAGCAAAAGGGATGTGGGAGAATAGGGTTGTTTTATCAGATCCTCTGTTGTCATGTGAGAGAGAAGAGGGATGAGGCCAAAACTGTGTGTTCTCTGCAGAAACCTCCAGGTAGCAGCAAAGTGGGTCCTCCCTTTAGCTTGCAAGGGCTGCTAGTTGGTGAGGAGCAGGTGGGTACTCCTGTTTGGAGGAGCGAGTGGATACTCCTGTTTGGAGGAGCGGGTGGATACTCCTGTTTGGAGGAGCGAGTGGATACTTCTGTTCCTGAGGAGCGGGTGGATGCTCCTGGCACTGTGGGAATGGGGGACAGGAGGAAGGGAAGTGTTGTGACAGTCAGGGAAGGAGTTTGGCTCTCGCCTGTCCCGCAGACAGACGCTGTTGAGGCGCCGATGCTATTTCAGAACTCGCTGAATTGCAGTTTTAATTATTTGTCAAGGGCACCTGGAGACTCAGAAATGCATTATTTGATGTTTTATAGGGTGAAATCCAAATAAATGAATGTGGTTGGGGGCTGAAACGGCTGCCTGCACTGTGTGCCACAGCAGTTCAAGCGCTTGGGCGCGTGAGGAGCACGGAACGTGCTCCGGCAGCACAGCGAACCGTGGCACAGCTCCTCCGGAGCGGCGCCTGCCATCCTGTTTGCCTACCCTGGGCTATAATGAAGATTGACAAGGTTATCCAGAGAAGGGAATAAATATTACAGGAATTTTAGATATGTTGACACATGACTAAAGAAGTAGAAGAAATTAAATTTCTGGATAACAAATATGAGCAGGATTAAGATGAGGCTGCTCCAGGCAGCGTGGGGAGGGTGGCTGAAGGAACACTCGGGCTGCAAATCTTCAGCAGACTTTTGGTGCTGGTTCGGTGGTGCCTTCGTTGCGCTGGCTCAGAGCAGCCTCAGTGGCCACAGTAATGGAACTGGTGTCAACTGGGAGGGGAGAATCATAGAATTATAGACTGGTCTGGGTTGGAAGGGACCCCAAGGATCACAGAGCTCCAACCCCCTGCCACAGGCAGGGCCACCAACCTCCAGGCCTGGAGCTACACAAGGTTGCCCAGGGCCCCATCCAACCTGGCCTTCAACACCCCCAGGGACGAGCGGGTGGACTAGTGCCAGGAGCAGGTTGCAGGAGGGCTGGAGGTGTTTATCTGTCACTCTCAACCAGAAAGATGCTGCTGTAAATGTGGCTGTTGCCAACGCTGCAGGTGCTGGGAGCTGCCCACGCACCTTGCTGGTGAGGTTTGGCCGCTGCCGGATGCAGGTGACCGTGTGTCCCAGCATCCCTGCTCCATCCCAGGCACACAGCAAGCAGGCGCAGGGGCTGACAGCTGGGGGATGCTGTATTCTCCAGGCTCTCCCACCCTGATACCTGGACACAGGGTGTTTCCCTTCGTTCTGGCACTGTCCTCTGCAGCCGTGCCGGGGAGTCCCCGCGCTCCCGTGCAGGGATGGCCGGGCACGCGTGGCCGGTGCCGCTCAGCCTTGAGACAGCGGCCAGCACTCAGCAGATGGATGAGGCAGCGCAGCTCAGCTCCCCCATAACTACAGCTTTCCGTTTCCCCACCCTCCCACACTTGTCTGCTGCTGCTTTTGCTTTCTGTCCTTTTTTTTGCCATAGCATCACAGCCCAGACCCTGTGTTCCTCTTTCCCCTGGGGCCAACCACCTACGTCGTATTTTAAGATCTATTTTCAGCTCACTCCAGCAATTAACATGCGATACGGCAATGAGCCTGGGCAGGAAAATTATTGGGTCATTTCACTGAAATGTCCATTACAGATAAATATGCAATCAGGCATCTGTGGCGGAGCAGGAGGCAGCCCTCCATTATCCCCGGGCCCCGCACAGCCGTAAACACGCTTCTGTCCACACAAACAGAATTGGTATTAAAAGTACTGGAAATAATTAAGTCATATTCTTCCCTGCGTGTAAACACAGGGCTTTCAGGGGAGCCCATCCGAGCTGAGTGTGTGGAACAGGTAAAAGCAAGGTCATTGTGTTTTACAGCGGTCTGCAAATACCTAATTTATGGGCAATTATGTATGTGAATTCTGTCATCTCCTAACAGAGGCCAGACCTGCCTGCTGTAAAAACCTGTGAGGATCCCTTCCTCCACTCCTTCTGCAAGTGATGCTGTCCCTTTAAACTGGCAATGCAGATCTCTGTAATCAGGCCCCTCGGTTTTATCCCCACAATATGTGTAAATTTATGGTCAGAGTGTGCCAGCGCCCCATCAACACCTACACTCCCCTCCCACACGTGAGGGGGATGGAGAGTGAAAGCTGAGGGATGTGAAGGGAGGGATGGTGATAGTGATGGTGATGCTGGTCCTGGGCTGGACCGAGCCCCCCCCTCCAGCCAGTCCCAGCAGATATTAGCATGGCATCCCCGAGGGGCAGCCCTGCCTCTCTCCATGTTTTTGGTCTCTCCTTCTTGCTTTCCTGCTGGTGTTCCCCCAGGGGCTCCTCCCTGGCCCTGCCCCGGGGCTCTGGGGGTCTGGGGCTGGCTGGTATTCTTGCCTGGAGAAGTCAAGCTCAGAGACTGGCAGGCTTGCGCTCTCGGATTGATCAGATCTTCTGTGATATTGATCACATCGTGGATAGAACCTCCCCACATGCCTCACTGCAGATCTCCCCGGATCATCCCGGAGAAGGGAGTAAAGGTTTGGATGTCTGAAACATGCCGAGTGTCTTGCAGAGGACAGTCCTCACCTGCCTGTGGCTCAGTGCAAATACCTTGTGTAGGGGTAGTAACAGGGGGGGTCTGGCCTTTTTCCTCAGGTTTTCTTATCTGTTTAGGCAAGGAGTTGAGCACAGCACCCAGGGTGTGACTGCCCAAGGCTTCAGTCCCACTCAGGTGTGCCCATACCTGGGGCAGCTTTTGGGTGGCCGGCAGTGGCAGGTCAGCCTGGAGCTGGGCACCACCAGACTCACCATCCCAGAGCAGGGATGATTTCTCCCCAGGGAGCCAGACTAGATGCTGGGTTCAGCTCAGCTGGGAGGGCAAAGTTCTTCCCTGGCAGAGTTGTGGGGCTGTGGCACAGGCTGCCCAGGGAGGGGGCTGAGTCCCCAGCCCTGGGGGTGTTTAACAGAGGGGAGGTGAGGTGCTCAGGGAGCTGGTTTAGCACAGGACAGGGACGGTTGGACTCCAGGGGCTGAAAGGGCTTTTCCAGCCTGGGGATTCTGTGAGCCGTGCTGTGCCTGGCAGCTCCCTCAGGTGCCCCGATGCCGGGGCAGCAGCACAGACCTCCCCACACTCCCTTTTCCCTTCATACGCTCTTTCTTAATAAGCCAATAAATTTCAGTTAATTACCTCTCCTGTGCTATAAATCAGACAGAATTATTGACGTTTGCCTAGCTGTTTTTAGAAAGAAGCAGCAGTTTAAACTTTGGGTGATGAAGATGTGATTTTAGGCTGTGGAGGAGAGGTGAATGCCCATGCCTGTTATTTATGGAGATGTTTTTCTGTTCGGGAGTCGCAGATATTGCTTATGAGAGACAAGCTGATTAATCTCAGTTGTATGTGGCTCAAAGATTAATATCCTTATTCTGATTCAAGCTATTTATGGTGCAGCTCAACTGTTTGTGTGTTTTAAATACCAGAGGGATGTAGAGCATCCCAGCTCCTAGACCGACATTCCAGCAGTTCTTGGAAGAGTTGCTTAAAAACCTGCAGTGGTTTCTAGTGCTCTTGGCACCAGCACTCGTGGCCCTGAGGGTGTGCAGGGAGGTGGGTGCCTGCCCCCAGGGTCTGGCTTTTTGCCTGGCTTTGTTTTGTGCCCTGGGTAGAGAAGGGTCTTTGGCCCCTGATGTTCCTCAGAATCCATTTGGATGGAATATAGGGCTGGTGAGAGACTGGAGTCTGAGTTCCCATCCAGTACTTTCCTTAGGAGATCAGGTCTGCTAGAGCACGAGGGGTGAGGGGGCTAGTGTGTATGTCCCACGGCTGGCTGTACGTCCCACAACTGTGTGTACAACCCACAACTGTGTGTACAACCCATGGCGTGTGCACATCCCCTGTCTGTGTGTATGTCCCATGGCTGTCTGTACATCCCATGGCTCTGTGTATAACCAACAGCTGTGTGTATAACCCATGTTGGTGTGCACATCCATGTCTGTGTGCACATCCCATGTCTGTGTCCCTGTCCCATCTCCATGTGCCTGTCCCATGTCCGTGTGCCTGTCCTATGTCTGTGTCCCTGTCCCATGTCCATGTGCCTGTCCCATGTCCGTGTGCCTGTCCCATGTCTGTGTCCCTGTCCCATGTCCATGTGCATGTCCCATGTCCGTGTGCCTGTCCCATGTCCGTGTGCCTGTCCTATGTCTGTGTCCCTGTCCCATGTCCGTGTGCCTGTCCCATGTCTGTGTCCCTGTCCCATCTCCATGTGCATGTCCCATGTCCGTGTGCCTGTCCCATGTCCGTGTGCCTGTCCTATGTCTGTGTCCCTGTCCCATGTCTGTGTGCCTGTCCTATGTCTGTGTCCCTGTCCCATGTCCATGTGCCTGTCCCATGTCCATGTCCCTGTCCCATGTCCGTGTGCCTGTCCCATGTCTGTGTCCCTGTCCCATGTCTGTGGCTGGCTGTTCCCCTCCATGCCCGTGCCTGAGCTCCCGTGCCCGCCTGCCTGCAGCCGCTGCTTCGCCAGAGCGCCCGGGGAGCACAGACATCTCCAGAGGGCTGGGAGTGGGTGAGCAGCTGAAACCTCTCCAAGCTCTGGCCAGCAGCGCTCTGGCAAGCAGCACTTGGAGTGTTTGTCAGGGAGGGGGTGGGAAAGGTGGATTGGCACTCAGGGAGATGCAGCTGTTGGTCAGGGAGTCACTCTGAGCGAGCGGGGTTGAGGTTCCACCTGGACATTAAGTTGTTTCTGCCTGAAACACGCTCAGGGTTGGGGCTTGTTTGGCTCTGTGTTTGGTTTCTGCCCTTTCCAAACACTCAGACTGCAGCTTCCCTCCAAGAGCCAGGCTGGATTCTTCCCAGTTACACTCATTTTAAAAAAAAACCAAAGAAAAAACTCCAGAGTAGCTATTTTATGCTCTGTAGGGCTGAACCCACTGGCAGCCAGCACCCATTTCCATGCACGCCTGGGTGTGACAGGCTGACCGGTGCTTGCTGGGCTCAGGGAATTGAAGGAAGCATATTTTTGCCATTAATTGAAATAAACACTGATTAATGGAAGCATTTCTGCACGTGGGCGGAATCACTAAGCTAATGCACAGTTCCTTCCAGAGCAGTATTCCCTTTTCCTTCCTTGTCCCCTCCCAGATGTCCAAACCAGCCCACCCAGGCCAGGCTGGGGCTTGGAGTGCAGGAGCCTTTGCAGACATGATATCCCGCTCGCAGCCTGCCTCCCTTCCCCTCCACTCTGACCCCAGCCATCGGCTGCTCCCCTGCACCAGGCAAAGCCAAGTCCACAGTGCTGGGCTGTCCAGAGAGGCTCGGGGTTCATCTCTGGTTGGGGCAGCCTGTCTGTCATGAGGGTGCTGGGGATGGGGATCCAGAGGTGTGCCAGGAGCTGTGGGATCTCTCTGCCAGTTACCTCTGCGGCTGTGATCCCCAGCTGCCTCTCACCATGCATGGCCCCTTGGTGATTGGGCTTTGGCTGCCATGGTGAAGAAGAAGGCTGGGAGGGTTCTCAAAGGGAAGGCAAGAAGGGACAAGAAAAAAGGAATTCCTGCTAGTTGTTGCTATTAAAGTGCTTGTTTGAGGCTGATGTCACACGCAGGTCATGCAGATGCCATATCAGCCTCTGCCATAGAGCAGTGGTGCCAGGTGGAGTCACAGGCAGAGGTGCAAATGGCACAGAGGGACTTCCCAGTGATGGTGAAGATCACTGTGTACGGGTGGTCAGGGAACATGTGTTTGGAAGGCTCTTCATCCATCAGCATTCATCTCGTGCCAGCTACCCCTGTGTGCACGATGGCCAGCAACAACCCGCAGCCTGTGCTGAGAAATGCCATGTCCTGCCCCCAGGCAAGGGCACGTTTGATGTCCCTGCAGTGCAGTTTCTCTGACGTTAAATGAAGAATCCTCTTGGCCCCCTTCCCCAGGAGAGGTTGGGCCAGGCCATGTCCTGAGGTCCCTCCCAAGCTGGGCTGTCCCACAGCTCCAGGCATTGACTTGAGGGTCGCTAATTAAACCTGTAAGACAGGCATCAACCCAAAGGCCTGATTCTGCACCTGGGCATCAGGCAGCGTCACCTGCGGATGGTGGGTCTCACGGTCCCATCGGCAGGGCTGTAGATGACACCACCTGGAGTGTAGGAGGACAGGAGGGAGGATGGCATCTTCTGCTCCCTCCCTCTGGGCAGAAGAGTGGGGCCAGCCTGGTTGTCCCACGTGCAGGACCTCAGGGCAGTGCCGATACAGTGTCGCTCGCTCTGGACTTGTCTGGGGTTTTGGTTTAGAGCAGGAGCAGGGAACAGCCCCCCACGGAACAGGGATTGGCATTCACATCCGCTGCAGGGGTTTGCTTTGTGTTGCATCACCATTTCAAGACAGGATGTGATAATGGTCTGGGTGATGTGATTGCCTGTGGTGCGTGCCGGCCGCACGTGCTGATGGCGTGTGCTGACGTGGGGAGCTCAGGTTCGTGCTGCTCCCCTCATCGCCAGTGGGACACGAGGTGGTTTCCACTCGGTTCTTCCCCTGTTACAAGTACAAACCCCCAGCAGCAGTGAGGAGCCAGCACTTGGCTCCGTGCTCCTTGGGTGGGTGTGCTCTAGGACCGGCTCTGCGGTGGGGAGGGAGATGTGAGCAGGAAAATCAGCGTGCTGGAATCAATAGCTGTGATTACCCCGCAGTAACGGTGCATAATGGTCGTGGGCCGTGTTCTTCAGGCTGGATTGCGCAGGCAAGCGTGCGGGTGTCTGCTGCCAGGAGATAAAGAGCACCAGTGGAGAGGAGATGGTGGTTGTGCTAAGTAATCGACTTCCTTGGCTGCCTCCTGTAAAAACCTGAATTCCTCCGGTAACGTTTCTCTTCACAATGAGTGAGTCAAGTGGAAATACAGCGTGAGAAGCGAGAGCAGGCTTCTGAGGTGCTCAGAGAAAGGTTCATCCTGTTAGTACTGGGACTGGAGTGACAAGCCTGGGCACACCATGTGAGGATGAGGAATAGATTAAAGTACCCTCTCAGATTTATAGCAACCCATTCGTGTCCCAGACTCGATCTGATTTGAAAGACATCCACAGTTCTCACTGGTTCTCACTGGTTTGGTTTATCTGTGGTGGTGCAGAGCTTCCCACTGCTGTTAGTCCTGTGCCACCCATGTAGGTCAGGGACAGCGTCCTGTAGGTACCTGTGGGCACATCTCTCCGTCCCACCCCCGGGGTACAGAAAGCGCTGCTGTAGCTGAGATGGATGGAGCACTCTGTACTGCCCTTGCAGCTGCACCACTGCATTAAGCACAGGTAGAGACTGTTTTGGATGAGACACGGTTTCCCTCGATAGAAGTTAGGCAACTGAGCAGCACACAAGTAGGACCTGAGGTGTGTTGTCTCCCAGGCCATGGGAAGCCTTCACATTGTGACTGGCCACCTTAAAAGCCAACGTTGCATTTGAATCCTTCCCATTGCTTGCACAGTGAGGCTTACTGAAATCTTCAGCCTGAGGGAGGGGCTGGATCCAGGGTATGTCCTGCAAACAGGGAAATCCAGGATGCAGGAAATGAAATGGGAATACGTGAAGCTCGTTGGCGTGCTGCTCTGAGTCCTGTGCCTGCCTTCCCCTCACTTCACCACTGGCATGAGAGGCCAGGACCACCCAGAGGGACCTGGCAAACACAGGACACCTTGGAGGGGCTGTCTGCAGTGTTCTGTTAGTTGCCCTCACAGAGCACGTGAGATGTCAGCACGTTCGTTGCGAGGATGGGAAGGTCTCCGCGCAGCCCAGAGCTGCTGCAGAGCAGCCCCTCTGCGCTTCAGTCGCTCCCTGGAAGGCTCCGGTGGGTTTTACAGCCTGTTCAAGCCATAAGCTCAGCCCAGCAGCAGCACTTCCTGAGCTGTGAGGTCTTTTCCCAGGGTGCAGTTCATTTCCCTGCTGGGCTGGCACCGTATCAGCAGCATTGCGAGGAGAAGTCACCCGCAGGGGAAGGACAGCATCATCCCCCCTGGACCCTCCCCAGGGGGGAGGTGACAGGAAGGTGACAGCCTGCCCCAGGGAGATGGCTACTAATGGTATTAATAATGTATTAGTTGTGGTACTGTGGAGAAAGCAGCTGTGAGGCTCGGCCAAAAGTCTGGTCATTGCTGGCACCCACAAGCTGAGCCATCTGCATGCCAAGTCTGTGTCCACCAGCCAGCGCTGCTCCGTCTGTAGTCTGTTCTCCCCCCTTGAAATAGAGGCCATTCTCATCTCTCCTGAAGTGTCACTGCACTGAAGGGCTGAAGGACTGCCACACAATCAGCTGCGGCGCTGGCACAGCTTGAGCCCATTGCCCCTTGTCCCATCTCCTGTCCCCTGGCTGAAGAGACCATCACCCACCTCTCTACACCCTCCCTTCAGGTAGTTGTAGGCAGTGATAAGGTCTCCTTAAGTCCGGTGGTTCCTCACCGCAGAGGCGCTTTGATGCTTGTCGTGACTTCTTGGGGTGTGCTTTTCCATGAGAAACGATGGATAAGTTTGGCTTCCCACTGAGAACACTCCAGGAATGTGTCTTCCACAAGTGATGGCAGGAGCGGCGTGTGCGAGCCCAGGGGTGCAGGTGTGCAGGTGTCTGGGGGGGACCTTGCCTTGCTTTGTTTTGCTTTGTTTTCCCCAGGCTTGAGGATGTTTCTGTGCAAGAGGCTGGTTAAGCTGTGGGTAGTAACTCCCCTGCCTCGGGTAGACATGTGGGTGCCTCTGCGGCTGGTTATTTATTTATAAACTTCCCATCTCTGCTATAAAAAGATTTGTAATACCCCAATAATAAATGCATTCATCACCACATCTTCCGTAATCACCGCGGCTCCTGAGCCGCTATTTGGCACTCATTAGCTGAAACTCCCATTCACCTATAATTTATGAGCAGCATACAATTATGTGTTATCACTCCTTCAAGTGATTACTACACTGTATGTTTTTAAGATAATGGCGTGAAGCACTCCATGATGAATTACCCCTCTCGAGGTGGCTTTGCTTCTGTCATTAGCTCTATTATTTTCCTTAAACCACCCTAGAGAGACGCCTTGCAGGGCTGGTGCTGCCTCCTCAGAGGAGAGTCCCAGGTCAATACCGACCCCTCGAAGGGCACGGCACACGGGTACCTCCCGCCGCCGCTCTCCGACCTGCTCCTGGAGTAGATCTGTTCAGCCTGGAGAAAAGAAGACTCAGGGGGGACCTTATTAATGCTTGTAAATATCTTCAGTATGGGATGCAGGAGGACATGGGCAGCCTCTTCTCAGTGTCTGTGGGGACAGGACAAGGGGCGATGGGCTCAAGCTGGAGCACAGGGAGTTCCCCCCCAATGTGGGGAAGAACTTCTTCCCAGTGAGGGTGAGGGAGCCCTGGGACAGGCTGCCCAGGGGGGGTGGAGTCTCCTTCTCTGGAGAGATTCCAGCCCCGTCTGGACACCGCCCTGTGTGCCCTGTCCTGGGGACCCTGCTTTGGCAGGGGGGTGGACCCCATGGGCTCTGGGGGGCCCTCCCAACCCCTGTGATTCTGTGACTCTGTGATATTATCAGCAAGTCCTGAAATCCATCTTGTTTTCACTGGGAAAGAATGGTTTTTCATTAAGCCTCCTTAGTGGAAAAAGCCCATTCACGAGGAACATGTGAGAGGTAAAACCTGGATGTTCATTAAGAAATCCCCAGAGCAGAGGCAGCTGGTGTCTGAGCTCTGCCAGGAGAAGGGAGAGGTGGGGTTGGCCCAGCACTGGGCTGCACCCACCAGGGACACTCTTTCTGCCTCTTTGAGGGGGTTTGTACTCAGCAGCTGAGCAGGTAGAGGTGACCTCACTGGTTTATACTCCACAGCTGAGCAGGTAGAGGTGACCTCACTGGTTTACACCAGTGCTTGACTGACGAGGGCCCTGCTTGACTGAAGGGTTTTGGCATCCAGCTGTAACCCCAGCAGTTGTGTTGGGTGCCAGATGGAGCTGGGCACCTGTCAGGTGTTGGTGGGATGGGGTAGAATGGGAATGTGCCCATCCAGCCCGTGCTGTTTGTGTTGAGGGCAGCAGGGTGGGAGCTCCAGCCCTGGCTGCTCCTGGAAAGGTGATCAGCCGTCTGCAGTTTTAATTAAGCAGCTAAGAGGAGCTGTTTGTTAGAAAGATTAATAGGTCTATGTTTTAATTATGGGGAAATAATAGACTAGAGAGCTCGGGAAGTGGGAGGTAACAAAAAGAGAGGATTAAAAACTTTAAGGAAGCTGGGTGAGACTGTATTTTTCCATACTCACAAATTACAGAAGATCATCCCCATTAATAATGATCAGAAAAGTAATAAAACACCTTCAGCCATACATGGCAGTTAACATTAAAATCTATTTTTTATGCCTGTTGAGTGGAGAATTTCTGATTACAATCATCAGTTAAAAAATAAATTGTTCTTTTTTCCAATCTCCCAAGTTTAAAATGAGAAGAATTATCTCCCGAGTTCAGCCATAGTTTAATCAATACTTCTCCCAGCAACGCAGAGGTAAAAGGAGCAAAAGTCGCTTTGATTTAATGATTATTATTCTTTCTTTAATTGTGCTGCGGGGTTGTTATTAACGTCTGAAAATAATTGGCCCTGCACAAAGATTTTTCAGATTGCATTGCAGAAAACGCTGCTGGGATGGGCAGGAAATGTGACAGTAAACAAGATGCCAGGCAGGGAGGGAAGGGGAGGAGCAGGAGGGCCGCTGGTATGTGCGGGTTCTGCTGGCTGCTGTCTCTGCAGCGCATTCCTGCCCATGCTCTGCTGCTCGAGGTGTGGTGGTGTTGGACTTCGCTGCCTGTTACTGGCTCCAGCGATGGGCCCTGACCAGCCACAGCTCCTGCAGCCACTGTGCATCTTCCACAGTGTGATCCCACAGGGCTCTGTGGGTGCTGATCTGGAGCTCTGCATTGATCCAGCATCGTTACTCAGTGTGTTTATGGCATCTCAGATTGGGAGGGGCTGCAGAAGGGTTGGGTGCTCAGCTTGAGGTGCAGGCTGGTCCTGAGCTGCTGGACTGGAAGGCTGCGGCTCTTCATGGGTCCACATGACATCAAACCTCTGCTCAGACTCACTTCTCAGGTCTGCTGTGGCAAGCTGAGTCCAGGTGTGCTGCTCAGGGCCCAGGGGCTCACGCCAGGTCTGTATGTTTGTCTGTCTTGCTGCTCATCCTTCACAAATGCTCACCCTGCTCGTGTCAGACCAAACATGGGGAAAGACTGATCTTTCAGAGTTGTAAAGGAGCATCTCCCCTGTGAGGAAAGGCTGAGGGAGCTGGGGCTGTTCAGCCTGGAGAGAAGCAGCCTGAGAGGGGATCTGATCAGTGGTTATCAATAGCTGAAGGGTGGGACACAGGGGGACATGGGCAGCCTCTGATCAGTGTCTGTGGGGACAGGACAAGGGGCGATGGGCTCAAGTTGGAGCACAGGGAGTTCCCCCCCAATCTGGGGAAGAACACGGAATCGCAGGGGTTGGAAGGGCCCCCCAGAGCCCATGGGGTCCAGCCCCCTGCCAAAGCAGGGTCCCTAGGACAGGGCACACAGGTTGGTGTCCAGACGGGGCTGGAATCTCTCCAGAGAAGAAGACTCCACACCCCCTGGGCAGCCTGTCCCAGGGCTCTGTCACTCTTACAGTGCTCGTTTGTTACAGACTGATTCTGGCTGCTGCAGAGACACCGGTAGAGAAGCGCGACAGAGAAAACCGCCCGTGAATCTGAGGCTTCTCTGCCTCTGTTCATTAGAATCACTGTGGAAACGCCCATGAGACTTTGAAGGCGGCTCCTTCCTTCTCGGAATGGGACCAGCCCCCCCTGGGCTCCTGCTGAGGGATTCGCAGCCTCACAGGGACCCTTTCCCCCCCCCCCCGACATCCCAGTTCTGTGCCGGATGAACGCTGGGCTTTTATCCCGCATCGCGATGCAGCTTCTGCCAGAAGCCTCTCAGGTTTCCTGTGGAGTTCATTAATTAAATGAACGATAGCTATTTTCATGATCAGTATCTGAAGGATTCCAGCCTGATGCTTCCAGCTTCTTCTGCCTAGAGGGAATGTCATTTTTCCCCTTAGACAATACGCCGTGTGCTTGAGCCTGCCATCGCCGTGTCCTCCCAGCTAACAGCCCCCAGAGTGGGGCTGTTTAATGGCTTTTCAAAGGGATGAGATCTGTTTCATTCTCCTTGTCTGTCGGGTTTCCTTCATGTAAAAAACCTCTTTATCAAACAAAACTGTCCCATTAGTCTGCAGCACTTTGTGTTACCTTCCTTCAACTTTTAAAGTTCTTTTAAAGCCTGGAATTCTATTGTGGGCACGGTGGTTAGCCTGAAACTTGCCTGATTCGCTCTCTGTGTTTCCTTAAGCGTAGAGAACACGGTTGTGATTTCCCAGCATCGCTTTGAGAGAGTTTAAGCAACACCCCCCTCCCTGTGCTCCTGGATTGGCAGCTTTGTGCACTGAAATGTGTGTCCACCGAGGTTCTTCTCTGCCCTCAGCTCCTTCAGCTGCTCTGCCCTTCCTCACACGCTGGATGTCACATTCCTTATGGGTAGTGTTGGTCTCAGTTGGGGTTTGAGCCCTGGTGAAATACCTGTAACCTCACTGCAGGCAGGCTCAGTGTTCTCTGTCAGCTCATGGAGCCCTTCTGGCGCTGGCTCTGTCCTCGCAGCCCCTCACTCCTCTGCCACTCAGAGAGATGCTCCTTGCTGGCCATTCCTCCCGGACACCCTTCTCCCAGTCCTGTTTCCCCTCCCAGTCTAGCACCATCTCTTTCTGCTCAGGTCTCGTCTCCCATCTCCAGCCCTCCTGGTCTTCCTCATCCCAGACGCTGCCTGTCCATGTCCAGGTGGTGCTCATAGCTCCTTGGGGGGTTGTCCTGCCCTGGCATTCCCATCCTTGGTACAGGCCTGCGCTCCGCTGGTGTTTGCTGGTTTTCTCCCTGTCACTTTGCTCTCTGTGCTGACCTGTGCTGCCGCACACTGTCCCGATGGCTCATGAACCCCTCCTTGGGCTGAGGTTCAGCAGAGCCTCTCTGTGCTGCTGTGCCTGGCCTGTCCCTGCCCAGCACTGCGAGGGGGGTAAAGGCTGCGTTGTGTGAGCATCAGCACCAAGTCAGAATGCCGGTGGGATGGTGGAGTGGTGAGCAGTGTCCTTGCTCTCTCCTGCTCACCCCCTGACATCGGTGTTACTCCCCTCTTTCCTGATGACAGGCAAGTTTGATGGCCACTCCAAAGCTATTAAAAGCTGGAGCATCCCCCAGGACCGTTGTTATCCTGCTGTCCTATGTGCCACTGTGTGGCTGCTCCTCTGGCTCCACCAGCAACACGCATTCCTCAGCTCCGGTGTGACCTCACACCCTCTCCTGTCCCCCCAGCCACCACTCTGCCCATCCGAGGTTCGGGAGCCCCACTGCCCGCTTGCTGCTGCAGGGATCCAGCCCTAGCAAACCTCCCCCCTCTGCTGAGGACCATCAGGGGTGCTCACCAGCTCCTCGCCGCTACTTCCACCGATTGTAGGAGCTGCGCTCGCTGCCGTGGTGCTCTTAAGACTTGTTGGTGACATTTAATGGTCCCAGTGCCATTCTCATCCCAGTGAGCGAGTGAGCATTCGAGATGGAGAGCTGTTTCTGAGAGGAATTGCGAGTGTGTCCTCGTGTGCAGCACGAAATCCTGACAGCAGCAGCACCCTGTGCATCCTGATTACCTGGGGAGAAGGCTGCACTCGTGTTCCGCCTGGGCGGCTGGTTTTTGGTTGCACAGCCACAGAAAAGGTTTTCAATTAACAGTGACCTTTAATGCTGGGACTGGGGTGTGGGTCTGCAGATGGTGAAGTGGAGGACAAATTAGATTTGGCAATACACCTTGTTCTTTGGATTTCTGAGCTGATTAGTCTCAGGCTGGTGGCGGGGCCGACGCATTCAGCTCGCGGTTCCGTCACACTCTCCACGTTCAAACCCCTGAGATAGAACTGCTGTCAGACTCCTCAGACACACGTGGGGGTTTCGTTCTCCAGCTGCACTCATTTCTCAATTAAAATAACCCAAAGCCTTTGCTTTGTGGAGGAGTATTTTTGAATGAGAATTGAGGAGGGAAGGAACCTGCCTGGGGTACATCTGCTTCTGGTGGCCAGGCTGGCGGCATTCCCCGAGCTCCACTTAGGTGACTGTTACACCCCCAAGAGCACTGGTTTTAGTTATTATTCCAATTACAATTGTAAAAAATGCCAAAATATGGCATAATAAAACAATCACATTTGTTGGAGTCACCGCCATACCAAAGGTGTTCTCAGGAATGCTTGGCAGGGCTGGGCTCCATACTGCGTTGCTGGTGTCAGCAGGGAAGCTCTGTGCCTGCTCTGAGCGTGATGCCTTGGGTTGGGTTTGCAACAACAACTCTAATAACCTTTCAAAAAGAACAAAATGCTGGTGTTCTACGGTGTCATTATAGTTTTTGGTGGAAAAAGTCTCTTGGTCCCTTAACTAAGCAAGCAGAAGCTTCTTGTGCCTTAGGGAAGGGATGCTAACTGCACACAGGGAACTGTGCCTGCTCCCAACCCCTACGTTCTGCTCCAGCGAAGCGGCTGGGTCCAGGTTGGGAGTAACAGAGACTGTGAACCTGCCGCTCCATCGCCCTCTGACAGCAGGAACATCGGACAGGAAGGATGATGCAAGAGAACACCATCATGTTCCTTGTGTGCTTGTGAGATAGGCTTTTGGTTTTACAGAGAGTTGGGAATAAACAAATGCCCCCTGGTTTAAGGTTCAACTCCAATATATTATATATACATATATGCTGCAGTGTGTTGTGTCTAACGATCAGTAGCAAGTTAGTGGTATTTAACAGCTCCTATGTCTTCATCCTTATGGTCTCACCTTTTTTCCAGGTGTTACTTGGAAGATGGAGCTTCCAAAGGTGCCTGGCTGAATCGGTCAAGTATTATTTTTGCTGGAAACGACAAGTGGTCAGTGGATCCCCGGGTTTCCATCGCCACAGCGAACAGGAGGGAATACAGCCTGCAGATACAGGACGTGGACGTGACGGATGACGGGCCGTACACCTGTTCTGTGCAGACTCAGCACACTCCTAGAACGATGCAGGTGCACTTAACTGTACAAGGTATGTGTTTGAACCGGTCGTGAGTTGTTGGTGGAGGTGTGAGACTAAAAACAGCTGATGGATGGGAAATGTCAGCTGAGCACATGGTAAAGCTGGGGGTGTGCCTTCTTGCTTTCCTCTTTCTCTTGGACGCACGTGGCCATACGTGGACTGTGTGTGATGTTGGCTCTGGACCCCTGGTGATAGATAATTAGCCCAGAAGGTTCTCCAACTTGCCAAAATTGGGTTTAAATCCTCACTCTTGCTCTGTTGAGACCTGAACAAGATGTAAAGATATAAGTGGAAAATACCTGCCTGACCGCCGAGGTATCGGTCCCTCAGGTACCTCTCAGTTGTGTAGGTCTCGTGCATGGCTCGAAACGTGGTTGCTTTGCATGGCATTCAGCCTGGTTGCTGGGCAAAGGTTTGCAGCCTTTAACAGCTTAACACTGATACCAAACCTTGCTGGAAACACCCTCGTTTCCTGCACCATGTCAAGATGTGTTCAGCCAGTGCTGCTACCGCAGCGCGCCGTGGAAGGGTCATCATGGAGCAGGTCCAGCTGTCCTTGGGGACGGAGCAAGGGCACGAGAGGTGCTTTGGTGGTCATGTAATCAAAGTGTCAAGTAAAAGATGACTGATGGATGCAGAAAGACAGAGGCTGGAGTGACCCGTCACACAGGGCTTGCAGGTGGGCATGGCCCCACAGCCTGGCTCCTCCGGGACAGCTTCGATGTGAGTGTGAGCAAAGGGAGATGGAGTGCTTTGTGGGCTCCTTCGGAGGTGGTTCCTCTGGGGTATGATATCCTTTCCCATAGGAACTGGGAAAGCCCAATAATGCTCCATCCTGTGGTGGTCCCGCATCGATGGGCAGGGCAGCAGGTCGCTCCTCAGGAACCTGATCCTCTTCCCAACACAGCTCAGCTGCAAAGCAGGATTCACCAGGGTGGTTTGTACCCACCAGCACCCCACGGACCCCCAGGCTTCTGTCTGTCCCCATAGCACTCAGCTTCCCTGCCCGTGCGGGTGTCCTGCCCCCCGAAGCTTGAGCCAGGCACTTTGCTGTGAGTGTCACTGGCCTTTGGAAGATGCAGCGTGTCGTGTGAGCCCCTCAGGTGCCTTCCCTGGCCTGTGCCATCCAGGCCTTGTTTTAGAAACAAGGATTAACTCCTTGGCTTTTAGAAAGCAAAATCAGTGTGAAGAAAAAACAGATATTCTTTCAAATTCAGGAATTGAATGGCAATTCATTAAACCCAACTAAGCATCAGCATCCATGGGGTTTGTTTCTTCTGGTCCAGTTTTCTCTCAGAAATACGGACATCCCGAGGCTGTTAAATGGGAGCAGCCCCTTCGTTTCTGCTCAGGGTGCTGCAGGAGCACAGTCAGGTTTGCACCCACGAAGGTGACATCTCTGGTGCTGTTCCAGGGTGAACAACTGCTTTTCATTGTCTTCATAACAGTTAATGCCCTTGTGCAAGGGGCTAAAAGAGAGTTGGAAATTAATTGCGTGTATAAAGCATATAAACAGGAGCTTAAAATTAATTAGACTAACTACAAGTATATAGAGAAATAACAACTCTATAGTTAAAAATATGCATAATTATTAAGCAATTGCATTTATATCTTCAGAAATGCAAAGTATAACCTAAGGCTTTAACTTATTAGTCTTTGGTGTAATCATCATTAACATTTTCTTTTGCATTTTTATGAGTAATAAAGCGATGAATATAAACCAGAGGAATTTAAATGGCAATCTCTATTAATCCATATGGCACACCAAAATCCCTTACAAATAATGCTTCTCTAGCTAATTATCCATAACCACTGGACCTTCAGACCCCAATGGTTTCTAAGAATGTCAGGCTCTGGCTCTGTAAGGGCTGAGTGTATTTGTTGCATCGAGAACATTATTAGTGCAGCCAGAAGCCCTGGCTTGGTCCCTCCCATCGCCTTCCGCAGAGGCAGCTGCTGTGTGAAGACCCCTGAACGTGTGGAGTGTGTGGGAGGGGGTGTTCAGGGACTGCAGAAGGACGTGTATGCTGTGGGGTTGGGAAGGTGGAAGGAGGAAGCTGTGTGGTACCAGTTGGGTTTATTTCAGCTGTGTATGTACATTCAGTTATTATATTTTGTGTGGGACGTAGGGACCAGCTCTGTGAAGCAGAGCTGGAGCAAGTGAGTGTTTTCAAGAAAAAGATGAAAAAAAATCACTTTCCCCATGTCTTTTCCTGTGTAGCTCTCTGAGCACAGAGGGGAAGCTGCTGAGCTCATAGAGAGAGGTCCTGGGTGTGCCGAGCGGCAGAGGGGTCAGCGGCTGTGGAGGATGCTCCATCCCAGCTCTGTGATGATTGGGGCCGTTTCCTTCCATTCCTGCTGGTGTCTCTGAGTACACTGTATTGGCATTGAATGTTGTAAACCAGAGGCCTTGTGCATGGGATCAGGAAGTAACCAAGGCTGCAGGGGAGCAGCCACCTCCCCATCGCTGTCCCACGTGCGGATACAGGGCAGCGGCGAGATGCAGGGAGCTTGGCTGAGTTATCTGCAGTCCAGCTGAAGACCTTGAAATTGAATTTCAGTCTCCCAAGCCCCTGCTCAGTGCCTTAAGCCCACCAAGCCCAGTCTGTATCACTGTTACTACTCCACAGTTACATCTTTTTGTACCAAGGAAATCATTCCTGATAGAAACAGGAGAAGCCTGATGGTTCTTCAGCTCACATTTACATCACAGGAGAGAGGAGGATAATCCAGTTACCTTTATTTCAGTGACCTTATTAAAAAGAAGTGAGAATTACTAAGCAATTAATTAAAAGTTTCAAAGGTAGGAGTTTGCAATCAGCTCGATCTGCTTCAGTGCCAGATGCTTGATCTGCAGAGTCATGAACTGCAGATGATTTAAACATCAGATGTTTGCCACAGCCAGGTATAAAAATGAAATACCTCTCACCACACTCGTCATTCTTCCAGCAGAAGGTTGCAGTTCCTGCCATTTCTAATCTGACATTTATTCTATCAAAGTTTCAGTTGCATCCTCCGAGCTGGGTTTCCCTTTCAATCTGCAGAAACATTACGACATGTTTACCAATGTCCTTGAGAATGAATCTCACCCTGGGGCAGAGCCACAGGTCGCACCGAGGTCCCCGGCGCTGCCCGCGGGTCGGGGTGCGGTGATGAGGCTGTTGCACCACGCGGGGAGAGGGGAGGTCGTGGCTCTTGGTGGTGACTCCCAGGGGACAGAGGCCAGGATGGGGGGGTCTGAAGGACTTCAGCTGCTGGGGGGATGGGGCACCAGCACGATGAGGGGAATGAGGAGCAGATCGGAATGAGACTGCAGTGTTTAACGCGGTGCAGTGAGGGCTCAGGGTAATTCTGTGCTGCTTCATTAATGCTCTTGGTGTGGACCCCAGGGAGGGAGAAGGAATGTGCTGGCTGAGGGACAGCACTTTACAGGAGCAGGCAAGTGTAACCTGGGCATGAGTGAGTCTTAACGAGGGATGAGGGGACGGTGTGGGTCCCCGTCGTGTTAGGATGGGCTGTCCAGGGAGAGCGGCTGGGCTTCAAGATGCCAGTTCCCTTAGGGTCTGGAGGGGCTGGCGTGGCCACAGTGTTGGTGACTGAGGTCCCAGCGGTGTGCCTGAGGGTCTGGCAGCCCTGTTCGTCTCGCTGACGTGCATGAGGAGCCCAGTGCTGCTCCCAGTGACACCCGCACAGGATCCGCCGGCACGGCCTGGACAGGGGCTCTGCTCAAGGCCGTATGTCAGTCTCCATGGATGCACAGCCTGGGCAGGTCCGTGGTGTAGGCTTTGGGGTGTGGGTAACAGCTCCCACTCCTCCCACCACCACCTGTCCCAGCTCCCCCAGTCCCTGCTGCCCTGGCTTACCCCTGCTTCGCTCTCCCGGTCCCGCAGCATCCCGCTTCCCGGCAGCATCAGTGCTTTCCAAAGGCTAACACGGGCGGGTCAGTGGCACGAAGACTCTCTCCTGCATCACCTACTTGCCATCTTACCTTGGCTCTCAGTGCAGCCCACGCTGGGCTGTGCAGGTGGGACATGGTGCTTGCTCCCATCCTGCCCCTGCATCGTCTCCTCCCTGCGTGGCAGCCGCACGGGACACACTGTGTGTGTAAATAATTCAGTTATCCCTGCAAAGGCCATTCCTAGAGAACTGCAAACCTATAGTTTTTATTTAAACAAGGATAATATTTCCAAAGTAATACTCAAGGCCCTTTTTCTGTTTAATAAACCTCCTTAATGTCCCCTAAATATTAATGTATTGATTTAGTCTTTGCAATGTTTGCAAAGTCTAATTTGTTTCCTCAGTCAGGCCAAGAGGGACTTGCATTTGGAGCTAACGAGATAAATCTTACCCAAATTTATTTTAAGTGGGACAAAATAAATATGCAAAAGACTTCTAAAATCATATAACAACCACTTTCCAGCAAAAAAGTGACAATGCATTACTCTTTGAAATCGCTAGCACTCGAGTGGGATGTCAGTTTTCCTTGTAAAATTAACTCGGTGGTGCCAGCCACTGTTATCATCTTGTCCCTGCTCAGCACAAGAAAAAGACTCAGGAAAATTGTTCTGGTGGTGGAGGTGGCTAAGTGAGAGTCACTGGGTGATGGAGACCACCAGCTGAAGGAACCACCCACCCCTGCAAGCAGCACACGTTGCAGTTGCTGCTTCCCAGGGCCGTATCCACACTCACTAGTGCATCTCTAATGACCCACCAGAACCTGTCTTCTCCTGGATGTGTAGTTTCCATCCATTCATTAAATTCCTCCCACATTTGTCCCTCTCTTGCCATTCAAATGAGCTGCAGGGGCTCTCTCTAAGATATGCATAAATGGCTTTTGCCCTTCTTTGCAAGGCTTCAGTCCTGGGGAGTGTTTGTGTTGGCAGGTGATCGGGTTGGCAGGGCTGTGAATCAGGAATGGTTTGTCTGAGGCAGCACTGGGCTCCTCTGAAGCTCATCACTCGCGGTGTCAGAGGAGCTTTACAGCCCTGGCTGCAGCTGAAGCCCCATGATGAGCCTGAGATTTCCATCTCCTGCAACCTGTGGGCAAGGGATCACCAGCACAGGGTGACCCCTGGCTCTCTGGGCCGGGGTTTGTTAGTTCTCCTGCGTTCACGTTACGCTGGGCGAGTTCTTCTGTGGGAGCCTGGTGAAAGTTGTGCTCAGTGGAGCCCAAAGGCTCTTCCAGCAGCTTCTTGTGTTACACAGCAGCACCCAAAGCAGGACTAAGGAGGAAAAAGCACTGGATAAAGCAAAAAAAAACCCCAAACCAACAAAATAACAAACCCAACCCCCCAAACAGCAATAAAACCCGACTTAGGACATCATAATGTCATGCTGAGGGCATAAATGGAGTTGATTCTATTCTGAGCTCTGTGTTATGAGGTTAGGTGGGTTCTTCATCCCCTCCTCTACCCAGCTGGAGAGATGCTTGATGCTTCCTGCTGGCACAGCATCTCTCCTCCTCCCTGGGGCGTTGCTCCATCACGCTCCCACCTGCCAGCTGGAGGCTTCCCCCAGGTAAAGCAGAACCAGTCTGTTGGGAATGTTGTGTGAAGCCCAAGTTGTGAAAAAAGATTCTGAAACTTCTGGAAAGAAAAAGGGAAGAAGGGCGATGGGGAGTGAGAAGGTATCACGGTGGCTCTGGGGTGCACAGTGGGGCTCAGCTGGGCAAAGACAAGTCAAATCTGTCCCGCTGCCACAGAATGATCTGAATTGGGTGATGTGCACAAAAACTCTTGGGCCAGCTTTTTAAAAAATTACTATTTTTTTTATTATTTTAAAATTAAATTTTAATTTAATTTTATCCTAATTTAATTAATGGATAACCTCCATTGTCTTCCACACCTCTGGGAGAAAGCTTTTACTGGGCAGCTTGCAGTCAGTGCTGGGATTTGAAAAATGTGACAATGTTCTTATGGTCCAACCAAGCAGCTGGGGCTGTGGGAAGCCTTATCCAGTGCTTTGGAGCTCTGGCTGCATCCCCTGCCTAAAGCATCAGCATTGTGCTGGCCACCAGCAGAGAGAAGATGCTTGACCAACAGTGTCCTGTGCCTGGGCGTGTTTTGGGAGCTGTGGGAGGCCCTTAGCAAGAAGTTCCTGGTGGCAGCAGGGATGTGTGATTGCATTGTGTAATGCAGGAAATGACTGAGGCTGCCAGAGCTCCTCTGTACAGGTCCTGTGTTTGGGAAGGCTCCTTTCTGGGCACTGCAGCTCTACTGAGCAGCTGCTGGCACGGAACTCGGTGCCCAAAGTCCCGATGGTTCCCCTCAAGAATCAGTGGCTGCTCGTTGCAGGGCTGGCTGGGCAGAGTAAAGCTGAAGTGCTGGGTTTCTCCATGGCACTGCCTCAGGAATGCAATTGTCATCTGGCAGCAGAGCACAGCAATGCAGGGGTTTTAATTACAATTACTTTATACAAATGCAATTTCATAGAACCCCAGCCTGGTCAGGGCTGGAGGGACCTCAGAGCCCATCCAGTCCCTCCCCCTGCCCCAGCAGGGACACCTCTCACCAGCCCAGGCTGCTCAAGGCCCCGTCCAACCCGGCCTGGGACACCCCAGGGACGGGGCAGCCACCCCCTCCCTGGGCACCCTGTGCCAGGACCTCACCGCCCTCAGAGGGGAGAATTCCTTCCTGACATCTGACCCAACCCTGCCCTGCTCCAGCTTGAAGCATCGCCCCGTGTCCTGTCCCTGCACCCCTGGTGACAGCCGCTCTCCCACCTTCCTGCAGGACCCCTTTAAGTGTCGGGACGCTGCAGTTAGGTCTCCCCAAATCAGCCTTCTCCTCTGCAGGCTGAGCCAGCCCAGCTCTCCCAGCCTGGCTCCAGAGCAGAGGGGCTCCAGCCCTCCCATCATCCCTGTGGCTCCTGGGGACTGGCTCCCACAGCTCCATGTCCCCCTTGTCCTGGGGACCCCGAGCTGGAGGCAGCACTGTGGGGGGGTCTTACATGCACAGATGCCCCCAAATTGTATTTCCTAACTGCCACGAGCTGGGGGGTGTTACTTTGAAGATGTTGGATTTGGCTCACAAGATGTTAAGGGTTTGGCTGCACACCACCAGCTCTCCTGTGCCCTCACTGAATCCCCCTCACCGCCCTCTGGGTTCAGCTAAAGGCAACTGGACGCCCTGGGGAGACTGAGATAGCAATTACTGTCTTACTCACCGCCCTGGTTTCCACACTGGCAGTGGGTTTGGAGCTCTGCACCCCGAGCAAGGAGTGTAATGTGGTATTGAGCTTCCTGCTGCCCGTCACGGTGAACACTGTGATTACTGTGATTTATCTGAGTTTTATTTCTTCCCCACTGGATTTCCTGTTATTTCAGCTTCTGTGGTTTTAGACTGTCAGTTGTCAGGAGAAAAAAAAGCGTGTCCCATGTTTAAAAGGTTAATTTTTGCTTGGAGTGATGTCAGCAAAGACTGTTAAATAGCCTCAGGGTGCATTGGACCCCAGTCTCTGCAGCTCTTTACTCAGAGTGTGGGCTTTTCATCACCCACGTTTGAAGGAGGATGTAAAACATGTCCCACCTGATGCAGGGTGGATCGAGGGCATGTTGGTTTTATCTTGCATAAAGGGTTTTAATCTCAGTGTTTAGTGAAGTCTTGCTAAGGATGTGCAATATCCTCGAGTGAATTCCCAACATCTTTGAAAATCCATACCTTCTGTTTCCCTGAGCTTGAGGAGGAAACGCTGTACAGGTATTTCAGGGTCAAAGCTGGGGCACAGTAAGGTGTTTAGCCAGTTCTCCCTCACAGTATTCTAATTAATGCAATTAAAACATGCGGTATCAGGAATCCTGTTTGCTGCAATCCAGGAAAACAACCCCTTCCATAAAAACAGAGTGGAAAGAATCTGGGAAATCCAACACAAGGACTCACTGGACCTCCTGGGGCGGTGCTGATGCTGGGCTGCGTCCCGGCACAGCGCGGGAGAGCGGCACGCCTGCCAGGGCCCTGTGTGAAGGGCTGAGGTCAGCGCCCTGCTTTTCGCCTGACTGGAGCTAACAACATCTGACACAGTAAATACCCTCCCTGAAACGCTGTAATCTGATAAAACCCTTTTGTCGGGGCTGGTTAAGGTTTGAATAGTGAGACAGTTGGGATGGGCGCTGGATCCACAGGTTTCCCGGAGAGGGAAGCTTCCCCTGCAGCATCCCTCCTCTGCGGAAGCCGCAGCGTCGTCGCTGTCCCCCGGTGTGCCTGGAGAGCTGCTCCCTTCCTGCAAGCAAGAAACGCCTCGTTCAAGGCCCCAGGGTGCCAGGGAGGAAGAACCTCAGGATGCACAGGAGGAAGCTGCACCTCAGTAGCGCTGCAGGTTGTTCTGTGGGGACGTTGGTGCCTGACTCAGCGCCCTGCCACCTCTGCAGCGTTAGCAAAGAGCCATCAGCCCTTCCCATCAGCACAGGAGCAGCGCTGTGGGCCCCATGCTCACCGTCCTGCGCTCGCTCAGCGTGTTGGTTCTTCCCTTTGGGGCCAGAAGCTGGTGCTGGGGATGCCCCTGCTTCCTTGCCGGGGAGGATGGAGATCCATGGGCACTCGTGGAATCGCCGGTCTCCTCAGCTCTGGCACGGGCAAGGTGACTCGATAGAGGGGAGTGAGGGAGCTGGGACACATCTGAGCTATTGGGCCAGCAAGTGCCTGGCCTGGCCCTCAGCAAAGCCACAGATGAGACTTCATAGAATCATAGACTGGTCTGGGTTGGCAGGGACCCCAAGGATCACAGAGCTCCAACCCCCTGCCACAGGCAGGGCCACCAACCTCCAGGCCTGGAGCTACACAAGGTTGCCCAGGGCCCCATCCAACCTGTCCTTCAACACCCCCAGGGACAGGGCTTGTCTTGGGCAAGCCTGTGGCATCACAGCCCCTTGCTCACTGTGAGTATTTGTTTTCTGTAGGTGCTTACAGGGGGGAAGGAGCAAAGCTTTGACCATGAACATCTCATAATTCATTAATTCTTCTTAGGGCAGCTCTCCCAGGCATTAGAATAATTTCTGAGGGGAAAATGAGGAGATGTAACTTTGAAAAACTTCTTCAAACTGGAGAGAAGAGCACAGTGGGAGGTTCAGGACAGCACCAGATCTGTGCATTCTGTTGTGTGACGTGACCTGTCATGGGCATCAGCAAAGGTGCTGAGAGTTACACATCCCCCCACCACAGCAAGGAAATCCCACATTACTCTTAAATCATCTATCTGGCTGTAATGCAGCTACCTGCCCTGGGGATCCTGCTCCAGGTACCAGTACAGGTGGTGAGTACATGAATATAGTACTGGTAACACTCCAGCAATGGAACTAACCCCTTCCCTGTTGCAATGATTAGTAAGTAAGTGCAAGTTTTCACCCTCAAGTTGGGCGTTGTGCTGATGAGGTGGGAGTCCACTGAGGTCCCTGGGCTGGGACTGAGCCGACCTGGCTCCTGTCCTGCCAGTGCTGCTGCCCCTTTGCCCAGTCCCCATGCTCCAGTCCCCCGGGGAGTGGGACCCTGCCCGGGCTGGGCTGCTTTATGCTGCAGCAAACAGGAGGAGTCGATGGAGTTAAGTGAGAGCCACGGTGACGTGCTGCTTTCCCAGAAGATCTGCAAGAGCCAGCATGCAATCCATGGGCATTCCACTGCTCAGGAGCTTTAACAGCTCGGGAAGCAGCTTCTGCAGGCTGGCAGTGCCACTGCTGTGCCACAGGTGCCTCTCTGCACAACCAGGGGGATGGAGCTGAGCTACCACCAGACCCCCTGTACCCCCTCTCCTCTCCTGCATCCCCCCTCAGCTTTGCTGCCCAATTTTTACTGCAAACCCAGAGAGGTGGGTTGGAAATGGGGAGAAAATAGAGCAGCTGACAGTGGCTTCTCCTGTGCACACACTGCTAGAACAAGGCAAAGGACAGTGGTAATTGCTACACCCACTTCTGCTGCTCCATCATCAAGGAGAGGGCAGTTTGCTGCCAACTGTCAGTCCCCGTACTCCCAGCTCGTGGTGCACCTTGCTGGATGCTGTGGCCCTCCCAAATATCCTTGCAGCTCATTCTGAATCCAGCCTTAGTGGTCAGACTCAGTGGAAGCTCACTCGTACAGGGAGTAGTGCCTTTATACCAGCTACAGGCTGAAGTCGAGGTGTCACCAGTAAGCAAATCACGATGGTCCCTTACAGCAGCATTCCGTTTCAGCTGGAATTAACCTCCTATAGCTCTTGCTAAATGGAGAAGAGCATTACCTTCCATTTTACAAGTGGGGACCCTGACAGACTCGAGAGGATAAAATCAGGCTTATTTCATGGTGTGAAATTGCCCTTCTGGCGTTCAGCAATATGGAAATCCAGCCAGGAAGGCACTGGCAGAGAGAGGTGAAACTGGTGGGCGGCTTCACCCACCTTTAGCTTCATGGGAAATGACCATGAGCACGTAGCAGGAGGCTGGCAGGAATAGAAAAGACCTGAGAGTTGCTGTCTGTTTATACTGGCCATCAGTAATGTATATACTGGCCTGCACAAGGGTGGACGTGTGGATGTGGGTTGGCAAGTTCCTTGCGGTTTATATTCGTGTTATGGGTGATGGGATTCCACATGAGCATGCCAAATGTCAATGTTTCTGTTGCTTTTTAACCTCTGGGAGAAAGAGTTGTGTCTACATGCTGGCTCTCCAGTGCTGGTCCACTGATCCTGTGGTTCTGGGACAGGCATTCCACATGAATCTCCCCAGAATGGATGGCCCATTCACGTGTCATGTTCTGCCAGCACGTTTCTCTTCCACGGAATAGACAGGGGACAGAAGTCCACCCCAGGCTGAGATCACAGCTTCATAGGTCTTGGGCTTTGGCTTTGTTGCTCCTGTTTAAAAAGAGAGAAACCCTGAGCGCTGGTTAGTCCATGGGAGGAGTGGGGTCTGGGGGAACCCAAACTGGGGCGTCTGAAAAGGGTGCCCAAAAAGCGTGGGAGACGGTGCAGAATCAGGGCAGTTCTGTTCCCTGTTCAGTTCCCTGAGGAATATTTGGTGACAGCTAATGCAGAAGGGGTTTTTATGCTTCTGGCAGGCACTCGATGGGTGTGTTTTAGTAAGATCAAAAGCACTGGAAGGGCACAGGGAAGATGAGGGGACACATCCCTGGCACTGGCGAAGGGAGCGGTTTCATTTGCAGTAGGACCTGTGTCGCTGAAGGTGTCCCAGGGCAAAGCATAAAGATCTGGGGCTCAGAAAGCTGAACACAAAAGCATATGGTGTAAAATGAAACGAGGAGGGAAACGTGGGGAACCTTCCCCATGTGTCTTCTTGCCAGGAAGGAACGGCCAAGTGTCATAACAAGACACGTAATGGCACCAATGCACAGCAGGGCCCTTTGCTGGCTTTGTCTAAATGATTTGCTATTCATTTCTCTGTGCCAGCCTCTTCCCACACTTTTTTCCTTTTTGAAGAGCATCAGTTGGAGGAGTGAAACTAGGCCAAGCACTAGTGGAAATGAAGTTGGAGTTGCAAGCAGAGCGAGTAGCAGTCTTTGGAGGACTTTGATAGAATATTTGCAATAAAAGGAGCTGTTGCTTCGTGCTGCATTTCCATAGTTAGTGCTGGAGAAGCTGATAGCAGAGAGAATTCTTTGTCTTTTATTTCCTTACACGAGGTGTAATACTTCAATCTGCAGCACATGCTGCGTGGCATCTAGCCAGGCTCTGCTGGGAAGGCACTGGGAAGGCAGTCAGCTTGTACTCCTGCTTTGAGATCAGTGGCATCCCTGTGAGATGGCATTACTGGCCAGGTTGGTGTAACGGGCTGGGATTTATACCCTCTGTAGCTGCCTGTGCTTTGGCGAAAGCCGCCGCGCGCCCTGTCGCCGTGCTGGGCTCTTCTGCTGAGCTGCCTGGGTTGTACGTGGGCAGAATGTTCTACTGCCAGTGACCAGTCCATGAGTAAGAATCCATAACTGGGAAGGGGGAGAAGGGTCCCATGAGGAAAGCAGGGGGAAAGCGTGGAGCACACAAAGTCAAAGTACTTTAACAACCGGAGACGCTGTCAGTGAACCTGAACATCGGGGCTGGGAAGAGGAACACCTCTGAGATGGGAGCTTTCTCCCTTTCATACCACGGGCAGCAGCATCTCCTGGTGTCTATGGGAGGTTGTGTCTGCAGGAGAATTGTCTGAATGAAATGCATCTCTTCACTTGCAGGGCTTTCACATTGAGGCTGTCTGTCTGTCTGTCACCGACACACAAGGGTAATCCCCATTCGTGGTGGGATATCCTGTATCCCATCAGGAGGAAAACAATCGCCCACACAGCTGAACAGCCACAAAGTGGACAGTCCATTGCTGAGGGTTTGCTGTGTCTGGGTACTGTTCCACATCGGTGTATCATCTGCTGAGCCGTGGCAAAGGATCCCTGCGTTGTCTGGGCTCTTTAATTAAATGAGGAATACGAATGGTACCTGGGCTCTTCAGATCCCACCTCTGGCCTGTGAGGATGGGATTCAGATTCTTCCCTTTGCCTGTACCACACTGTACACCCTGGCTTTATGAGCTGGGAACTTGCAAAGAGAAATGTTTTGTTCTGTGAGCTGTGGAGGATTCACAGTTTGGGGAGAATTACCAAGAACGAGCAAGCGTGGGGATGGATTTACTACCACGGTCCCTTCTCATATGCTGCCTTCTTTTTTGGAATCCTTGCAGCTTAGTTCTGATTTTGTAGCTTAGGAGAGGGTAAGAGAGGACGATGATAATATCTGAGATTCTCAGGCAGCAAAATCCACCGGCTGGCAAGAGCAGGATCAAGTGTGCACCTTGAGAGACGACTCGGGGTGCTCGTGTAGGAAGATTTCCAGAAAGGTCTGAAACCAACTGAAAAGGAAAGTCACAGATTCGTGCTGTGATGCTGAACTGTAAGATGTGAAAGAAAGCTTTAAAGGATAGGGATGGAGTGTTCTCTGCCTGGAGAATCTCCATTTGAAAGAGTTCATCTTTCATTGGGCAGCTTTCATGGAGACATGAAGAAAACTTGGCTGTTACGTCTCAAAACATTCTAGGACAGTGAGTGCAGAGGCTGCCTGAGACATCTGGGTGCATTCTCTACAGGGGAAGTAAAGATGCTGCTGTTCCATTTCAGCTTTGGGAATACCTTCATACTGAGGATTTGGTTTTCTGAGTTGGGCCTTCAGTAGACAAAGCTTCTGCTTGGGTCTTCAGAACAATTCACCATCTGCATTAAGAAGAATCATTAAGGTTGGGAAAGACCTCTAAGATCATGGAGTCCAACCATCGACCTGACACCACCACCATTGTCAACCAAACCATGTCCCAAGATGGCCCTGGACATGGGCCATTCTATGGAAGCTCGTATGAGTGCACCTGAGCAGCAGTTATGTGAGTGGTGAGTCACTCCAGGGCAGTGTCTCCTGGTTTGGGCACACCTCAGTGTTCAGGTGACTCAGGAGCTGTTAGATGTACCCTGATGGCCAGAGCATCCTGTTTCTGCTGACTGACACAGAGTGATCAAATGGAACTCTGGAAACTGCCTGCATGTGGTATATGAAGCAGTAATTACAATATCATTAACAAGTTGTAAAAAACACTTCAGTGGTGGCTGAAAGTGTGATTTAATTTGAAATCACTTAACAAAGAACAAAGGAAAAGAAAAAATTAATATGTAACTACATATTAACAGCGTATTAATACTTTGATTTAATTACATCCCATCCAGCAGGCATGAGCAGCCAGAACCTACAGACTGGGTCCTGTGGATCAGGAGTCACTGATCTTCCAGAAGAAGGTTTGTCAGTGGTTTATTGGTAGCATCAGGCTGGTTCAGTCAGCCCCTGTTCTGAAGGACTGCAAGGAGAAATTGTGTGATTGTTTTTCATGGTGATGGCAACTCCTGGAGCTGTCCTGCAGCCACGCTCCTCCCCTCAGTTTTGGGAGAACACAGCCTTTGTGGCAAAGGGCAATCCGAATGGTTCTGCTCTTCCCCATTTGGTAATTGCAGTGGCAATCCAGGTTTGGGGGCTCCACTCACTAAGAAGATATTTTGGGGTTGGTTATGTCAAGGGCCAGGATGCCTGAGCCTTCCCATGGTGTGAGGCCCTGAGTGCGGCCTGCAGAGACGTGAACCACCCCGTGCCAGGGACGGAGGGAAGGCGTTTCAGCTGGAAGGCTCGACAAGCCCCAGGCATTGTCTGTGTACCTGCACACAGCAGCGGACACACAGGCTAAACTGAAGTACTGTTTGTAGCCAGGGGTGAACTGAGGCCCTCTGTGAGGCAGTTGGCAGAGTCAGAGCATCCTTCAAAGCAAACGGGCCTGAAAATGCCCTTCCTGCACTGATGTTTTTCAAACACTTTATTTTCCAACGTTCCAGAGTGTCTGAGTTTGTTCGTGGGCAGCAGAACTGTCTAACAGAGTGATGAGTTTTGTGAGCTGGTGGTGGTCTGTGGGGGTCTGTACCCAGCTATACTGGGATGTTTCCAGTGCAGGCAGTGGTGAATGAGAGTTGGGTTAATCACCCTTCTGGGTGCGTCGCGATTGCGGCCAGGCACCCTTGTGCATTTCCACCTTACCTCCATTGAGGATGATGAAGACAAGTGGGAGTCCCTGTGGGAAGCAGGGTGGAACTGCCATCCAGGGGTAATGGGGGGGAAGGCAAGGAAACCCGGGGTTTCATCCAGATGTGAAGTATAAATGTTGGTGCTGTTCTGTGATCACAGAATCATAGGGGTTGGAAGGGACCTCAAGAGACCATTGAGTCCAACCTCCAAATACTTAGTTCCATATAAAACATCCAGCAAAACACCTGGTGACAGAGCACAAATCCATAGTTTCTATTTCCTTGGGCCAGGATTCACGTGTTTATCCCTCAACACCTGAGTAGAACTTGGTAATTTCTGAAGGGTTTGTTCTTTGCCTTTCTGCTTTCATCAGGCAGCGCTCAGGGCTTGAGTACACCCAGGGATTTCATCTTCCTTTATCGTGTGTGACTAAGAGATATGTTGTTTCCCTTAAAGAACAAGTCGTATAACACTAACTGCTCATTTGTGTGAACAAATCCTTCACAGAAATGTTCTGAAGAGTTTCCTTAGAGGAGCCATAGAATCAACTCTGTACGACTGAAATTACCGGGCTGTACTCCTTGCCTATTGTAATTGATGAAGCAGTAACAAGGATAATAAATGGTACGAGATCGTTTGCTCAGTGCAAGGAAACTCCAGAGCAAAATGAAAGCCTCATGGCATTGATTCTTAATACAATCCTGTGATATGACTCTAACTCCTATTATACCTACTTATCACGGATCCTTTATCCCAGCTGTTGAGGTGAATGCTTGTGAGTTCTTGCAAACAGAACAGCTCAGCTCCATGGGTAAGTCACAGAATCACAGAATCATAGGGGTTGGGAGAGCCCTCCAGAGCCCATGGGGTCCAACCCCCTGCCAAAGCAGGGTCCCTAGGACAGGGCACACAGGGCGGTGTCCAGACGGGGCTGGAATCTCTCCAGAGAAGGAGACTCCACACCCCCTGGGCAGCCTGTCCCAGGGCTCCCTCACCCTCACTGGGAAGAAGTTCTTCCCCACATTGGGGGGGAACTCCCTGTGCTCCAGCTTGAGCCCATCGCCCCTTGTCCTGTCCCCACAGACACTGAGCAGAGGCTGCCCATGTCCCCCTGCATCCCATACTGAAGGTATTTATAAACATCAATAAGGTCCTGTGCTCCAGGAGATGCACGGACAAAATCTGTTCATTCACCACGGGTTTGGCATTCTTTTTTTTTTGAACATTTATCCCTTCAGGTTAATATGTTCATTTAAAAAGGAAAGAAAATGAAAGGAAAAGCTCACCAGGGAGCTGGAGTGCCAGTGCCCAGATCTGAGCGGATAAAAAGGCACCTCGGGAGCCTGATAAAACAGGCGCCTTCCTAAGCCTCTGATTTCCAAACCAGCCCGAGGCCATCGCTGCTGAAGGCCTTTCAGGGAGATAAAACAAACAGTTAAATTTTTGCTTACTTGTAAGCCCTTAATACTACGGGCTGAAGCGTGGAAATGTAAGATACTTACTATATTGTCCCCAGAAGATTACTCGTTTTGTTGTCTTTAGGACTCAGAAACGTTCTTATTTTACTTCGACTGAAATTTTAATCACCCCCACTTTGCATTTAAAACACGATATTATTTCCCCTTCTATCGTCTGGGGGAGAAAAACTGCAAGATTCCCTTACGAGCTGTCAGATTTGCTTTGTTATGGAAAGTAGATGCTCGGCAAAAAAAATATAAATTATAATTAAGCCGGCGGTTCCGTTACACAATAACGGGCTGGTTTATAGAAAACTCTCTCTGTTTGAAAAACTTCAAAGGAAAGCCATTGTTTTGTTTTGATAGTGAGCTGGGTGTGTTTAGCACTCTGGAATGCTTTGCCCGTAAATATTCCGAGGTGTCTCTGGTGCCAGCAGCACCCGCTGGGGGTAGGTGCCTCTCCGCCTCCTCGCCGGTGATGCCACGGGTTCTGGCGCTTTCCAGACCTCTCATCTGGGATCGTCACCCCTCTCTAAGGGTTGTGCAGAGACACCTCAGCATCACTGAGGCGTGAACATCCCAGGCAGCAGTGTGGCTCGAGGCACATCTGCCTTTTGGCCTTCGGCGCCGGCTTCGGGTGCTGATGAGGAGGTGACCTGTGATGGCAGCGACCCTGGGGCCAGCCTGTCCCACCCCGGTGCCTTGTAGACAGAATGCCTTGTGGGGTTGTCCTCAGCACCTTGTTCCCCTTACTGCGTGCAAGGCTGAGTAGAATTGAGGAGCGGGATCAGCACGTCAATACTATAATTAATATTTAATATAGTGATAAATAGGCTGGAGCAGCTGCCCTATGGAGAGAGGCTGAGGGAGCTGGGCTGGNTAAAGGGCAGAGAGTGGCAGGAGAGGGGGGGTGGGGTGAAGCGGGAGGAGGGAAGGGTTAGAGGAGAGATTGGGGGGAAGTTCTTTGTAGAGAGAGTGGGGAGGGGCTGGAACAGGCTGCCCAGAGAGGGGGTGGGTGCCCCATCCCTGGAGGTGTTCAAGGCCAGGTTGGATGGGGCCCTGGGCAGCCTTGTGTAGCTCCAAGCCTGGAGGTTGGTGGCCCTGCCTGTGGCAGGGGGTTGGAGCTCTGTGACCCTTGGGGTCCCTTCCAACCCAGACCAGTCTGGGATTCTCTGATTCTGTGATAGTGATAATGACACTATTGGGCTGTAATTCATACAGATGCTTGGTGCAGGTCAGTGGAAGGCTGCCTCCAGGCCTGGGTGTGCAGTCACTGCTCCCTGCCATGCCCGCTGTCCTTGGGGCACTGTGGTTTGCTTCCTGCACTGTGTTTAACTCCAGCTTCATAAGGTGATTTTCTTCCAGTTCCCTGCGGGCTGCACAGCTCTCTGAGATGTGCTCTGCCCTCTCTGCCACTCACACCCCAGGAATATCAGAGACTGCAGTTTCCAGTCGTTCCTAATGTCAGACTTCCCCAGCTTACAGGATCTTGGTTTAAAAGAGAAATGAATGCATGTGGTATATATCTCACATCTCATGAGCTTCCTGACCAGACCCAGCTTTCTACATTAAATGGTTGCTTAAAAAAATATAAAACTACAGATGTAGTGTAGGTTCTAACCCAAATTAGGGAGAGGGAAAGATAAGGACTACATTTGGGGCTCTTACAGATGTGATGAACCCAGGAGGGTCTCAGCCACAGCCATTGGGGCCGTGGAGTTAAAGCAGCTCCTGAAATACTGATCCCATTGGAGTCAGAGTGGAGATGTAAACGCCATCGTCTGAACAGCATCCTACTCATCATTTGCTTATCACACGATATAGCCTGAGGGGTGTATCAGGGATGAGAGACCTCTTAATGATTCCGATGAGCAGATAATTGTAATAACTCTTCAGAAGTCATTGTCTCGTGCCTTCAGCTTCTCAGCTGTCCTCTTCTGAGCAGTCTTTTTGTTCTTTTTTTTTTTTTAGCTAGCCAGGATTCTGTAACCTGGAAAAGCAACACAGGGTTTGGTGTGATTGAGCAAAACCCTCACCCTTCCCCAAGGAAATCTGATTATTTTTCATGCCAATCCAAACTTTTCCTATCTTGCTTCTATGTGAACTGAATGTTTTATTCAAACCCAGGAATTCAGCACTAGATCTGTGGTGAATTATCTCCTCATAACTCCGCCTAGAACAGCCACACGCTCTGCTCTGAACAAGAAGCCATTTCTTACCCAAAGCTCCCATTAGTTTATGTGCACAAGCAGCCAAGTCTGACTTTGTGTGTGGAGACAGTCCTGGCTCCTCACAGCAGGGAAGGTTTCCCATCCCAGGCACCGGGGCTCTGGGAAGGAGCCCTGCCCATCCCAGCGACGCCGCAGCAAGCAGCGTTTGCACTCTCAATTAAAAAGGCATCATGTGAGAGGAAGCATCTCCCTTCCCATGGTGACATATGGGGAGAGCCACGTGAGCTGTGTGGGGAGCAGCATAACCCCCAGGAAAGCCGTGGCAGTTCCTTCTCCAGCCAGGTCTGGTTTGCAGTGCTGGTGTTACCCCTTTCCTTTGTCTGGATGCACGTCGGTGTGCCAGGCTGGGTCCATCTGGGTACCACAGCCAGCTCTCAGGGCTGTCCGTGTGTCTCTGCCCTGGCCTCCCGATGGAAACACTGGCCAAGTAGGGTAGACAGGGTATCTGTAGAGTTCAACTGCTTCTCCTGACGCTTCTGCCATTCGGCTTCCCAAAGGGAAGCTGACGCTGCCTTCATCGCTGGCTACGCTGCCAGAATACACTTACTCTGCCTGAACTTTGAAGTCCTGGAAATGAATCTGGATGCTCGTTCACACTGAAAAACGCTGATTTATTTATGAATCTGGTATGTCACATAGTTACCCAGCATGGACAAGCTACTGCTGTAATTTTAACCTAGGATGGAAAGTGGTTCTCTGTATTATCAAAGCAAAGTCATTAGCTAGATGTTGAAATCCTAATTAAACAGGATTTTGAGTACTCAGCTCGGGAGGTCCATATTAACTGGAGTAACCTGCCTACCTGGAACAGTTAGGATCCTTGTGAGACTTCTGTGTAGTAGAACAGATTTGATTTATTCATTGTTATCAGAATCTTTAATAACCAGGGTAATTTGTGGGGATAAGTACATAGAATTCTTTCACATTTTTCATTTCTATCGATTTCTGTGAGCAGAGACATTCAGGGTGGTAACTGTGTGTAGTAGCATAGTGTATATGTCGCTGTAGCAGGGGAAACAGGAACTGGATCCATTGCAGTGAATCCATGGCTGAATGATGGCACCATCTTCATTAGGGAGCTTCTGCCCTAACGAGGCACTGGCGTTCGTTTGGCACTCAAGTGGTGGCTGGCCCATAGCACTACAAAGCGTTTTACATCATGGAATCATAGAGTGGTTTTGGGTTGGAAAAGACCCTCAAGGTCATTGAGTCCAACCATCTGTCCAGCCCTACCAGGCACAACAGCAGCCCATGTCACCAAGTCCTGTCTGTAGGACAGTGCTCCAGGCAAGGTGCTGTTCGGTTAGCAGCAAGGCATGGGCCATGCCCTCGGCATCTCCAGGCTCTGCTGGGCCAGACGTGTTTGTGGAGCAGGAAAACTCCCCCTGCTTTGCTCTGAAATCTGGTTTATAGGCAGTGCCACAAAGAGGGACAATGTCTGAGGCTGCAGGTGTCAGGCAGAGCAGCTCTGTGACCACCCCAGCAGTAAACCCTCAGCCCTGCTGGGCCTGAACGAACACTGGGTGTGTTGGCTGAGCCGCCGGGTTCCCTCGGAGCTGGGGTGGCTCTGCCCATAGTGTCAGAACGTTTCTTCACCATTGGTAGTGTGTTTGAAGGCCCCGTCAGACCTGTGTCAGCACTGCAGAGTTAGGGACCTGGAGCACACTTGTTTTCCCCTTTTTGTGCTCAAATGTCAGAACAATCCCAAACCCCAGGAGAGCAGCTGGTCCCAGCACCACTGCGAGCAGGAGGTTGCCGTCTGTCTGTCCTCCTTGGCCTCTCCCATGGCAGCTGGGCACTGAAAATCCTTTAGACAGCACTGCATCTCCAGTCAGGTATCCAAAACTGTTGGGCAGGTAATAGTTTGATTTTAATTCAGTGTTAACTGTCTGTAAAATGTGAATATTAATAATCCCATTAATCCCCATTAATACTAATGCTTCCCGTGTCACCGGGACGTCACCAAGATTAAATCACACACTTCTCTGCAGCCAGGGCGGTTCTGCAGGAACCCAGGAGAAGAAATTAATAATGTGGGCAGCAATTCCAAGTTTAAATGTTAGATAATCATTACTAATTTCTAGGCTACGTAGTGGGAACAAAAATAAATAGTGACTAAATACCTGCCAAGTGACGTAACTCAGGGAACGAGCCTTAAATCGAGTCAGCTCGTTGGAAGGGTGCTCAGTACATGTTTGCATTCAGTATCGCTAGAGAATCGTTTTCCTGGGTAAAAATAGTAGGTGATGGGATAAGGAGAGGCATCCCTCAGGGCAGAGGAGCATGCAGATGAGTCAGGATGGTGTTCAGGTCAGGCCCATCGCAGAGCTGCAGGATGAAATGGGACTGAGCTGGGCACCGTGCTGGGATGGGGAGCAGGGCACCTGGGGTACATCCTGCACCTCAAACACCAGTCGTCTCACAGGATGGTGTGAGCAGAGGGGTTCATCCTCAAATTTCTGCACGGGGTGTCTGAACCCAGACAGATCCTTTGGGAAAGCTGGGTGGTGGAGATGAGACCTAGTGTTTGGGTTTTAAAAAGCAATCAACAGAACACATCTCAGAGAGAAGAAAAAAGCCAGCTTAACTTTCCACCTGAAAATAAAGTCTGGGATTAATATGTTATTAAAAAGGAGGATCTCATAAACAGTCAACTGGTGATAGGTAATAAATGAGTCACATGAATTTTTAAAGCCAGCGTTAGGAAGCCTAGTCTAATTTCCTCCTCTGAGAAGGCAACTCGCCTCCCAGGAAAGGTCAGGCAGCAGATGGGAATCACATCTTGACGTGGGGGTGATGCTCGCACGGTCGGTGCTGGGTTTCTTTTCTGAAAATTAAAGGAAGACAGCCCAGCTCAAATTGCTGTGAGGTGGGTACACAGCTTGTTGGAGATAATACTGAGGGAGCGGCGGTCAGTCATGCGCTGTCTGTCGGGGAGGACGTGGTGCAGGGCTCTGCTGTGATTCCAGCAGGATTTAATGGGGATTGCAGCCGATGAATCCGGTGATATACTGGAGGATACATCCGTGTAATTTGCAGGTGACATCAAAGTGCAAATACTTGGGACAACAGGCTTCAAATTCAAAAGGATGGATTTCAGAGATGGTCTGGAATCAATAAGATGAAATTCAATAAGGACGGTGCCAGACAGCAGTCCTGGGGAGAAATCAGATACACATGGGCAGCAGTGCTTCAGCTGAGCTGCAGCGTCCGGCTGTTAAACCCCAGGCAGCAGCACTAGTACCGCAGGGGAAGGGCAGATGTCACCTGGAGGCACAGTGGTTGGAAAAGTGGTTGCACCTGGGTTAGAAATGGTGAGTACCTGCTCCGCTTGGTCTGTTCCTGATGAAGTCTGAGCTGGAACAGGATGCCACATGTGGGCAAGGAAAAGTTTTAAAACGTTTTAGACAAGGTGAAGAAAGTTCAAAGGGGACGACCACCAGAAATGGGGAAGGTTTTGTACCTGTGGATGGGGAATTCGCTCAGGTTAAACCAGATTTTCAGGTCCTCACACAGCTGTTGCAAAGAGGGTGCAATGGGCAGGACAAGCATTCAGGAAAACCTCCCAGCAAGGAGGGCCAGAGGAGGAAGTTTCCTGTTCTGTAGGCAGACAGGAGCCAGAACAAGTCTCCTGGGGAGATTCCTGCCACAAGCCTCCAAGCCAAGGGGAGACTGACACATGCCAGAGATGTCTCCGATACTCTCGGTCTTCTCACAGAGCAAAGTTAAGTTGTTGATTGAGTCTGTTCCTTTCAGCCCCATTTTTAAGCTGCTTTTTGCCAAAGTGCACAAGTTTCCTCTGAGCACTGCTGGCCCCCACCACTTCTCAGGTCACCCCGAAAGGCCTGGTGTGATGGGATGGTGGATCCCGGTGTTTGTTATCCCTGGGTGCTCTATGGGCAGCAGGATTTGGCTGCTTCGGTGTGCACATCACGTCAGCGGTGGGTACGAGTGGTCCTGGGGGTTGTGTGGTCCTTTCTGGGGGGCTGTGTGGTGTGGGGGGACATGTGGATGAAGGGAAGGGGGAGATGATGCAGTCTGAGCGGGTAGCTGTGGATGCAAACAGACTGCACGGTCACGTCGTCACGGGTGAGAGTGGACACGTACTGAGGAGTAAAGGACAAGGAATTGCTTCTCAGATAAACACAAGATACTTAAAATGCAAAGTAAGCAGAGACATATGGTTGAGATTCAGAGAAGGGGGAGTGATGCAGTCAGACAACTGTCAAGGGAAATTATTTTAATAGCTATATTGGGAATACAATGTAAATCTGTCATCCCACCTCACTGGAGAAAAGTTGAACCCGTGAAATTCTCCAGAAGGAAAAATGGAGCAGCAAGGAAGGGTCCAGAGTCACTGCAGATCTTCTGCATAGCTCCTGTGGCACCAGGAGGGGCCACAAGTGGAGTGGTGGTGACCTGCCAAAAACTTCAAGTATTCCATTTGCCTCTCAGGCAAAACGGGTGGTTTAACTCCCATTTCCTAATCCAGCATAGGAAACCATCCAGCATGGTTCCCAATCCAGCCTGGTTCCCAATCCAGCCTGGTTCCCAGTCCTGCCTGGTTCCTTCATACTTAGTCTGTCGCATAAAATATTTCAGTGAAAACCTCTGTGCCCAAATCTTAAAAAAAAGCTTTTCCATCTTTGATGCTGTTTGCAGCCCGTGCACACCAGATTCCCCCCTGTCCCCCGTTCTGACCCCTCCGTGCTGCTGTTTGTGCCCACACCACACACAGACGTGCACGGCAGCTTCCTCAGTGTCCCCGTTTGGCGAGGCCCCAGCGCACCCTTGTGCTCTGTGGGAGACGCCTTTGCTCTGAGCTGTAACGTCGTGGTGCTTCTCTGGCTGGACCAAATCGCAGTTGTCTCTCTGCTTTGAGGTCAAACCTCGCAGCATGTAGCTTCTTGTCTGCAAAGAGACGAGGAATCCCAGAACCCCCAGGCTGGAAAAGCCCTGTGAGACCCTGGAGTCCAACAGTCCCTGTCCTGTGCTAAACCAGATCCCTGAGCACCTCATCTCCCCTCTGTTAAACACCCCCAGGGGTGGGGACTCAGCCCCCTCCCTCGGCAGCCTGGGCCACAGCCCCACAACTCTGCCAGGGAAGAACTTTGCCCTCCCAGCTGAGCTGACCCTGCCCTGGGGCAGCTTGAGCCCATTGCCCCTTGTCCCATCTCCTGTCCCCTGGCTGAAGAGACCATCGCCCACCTCTCTCCCACCTCGGAATAACAGGGTTTATGGGAATGGTGTGTGCATGTCCTCATGCAATAACTAGCAAGGCATTGACACCTTCTGGAGAGAGGAGGACAGTGTAGCCGTGGCTGATGGCAGAGGAAGGAAGAGAGGCCTGTGGGTGTTTTGGGCAGGCTGCCATAACAGGCTGAGGCGTGAAGGCGTCACCCCTTCTGCTTCCAGTGCGGGAAGGGCCCGAGGCAGCGGCCTGAGCCAGGGCACGGTGCAGGCTGGCACTAAGCGGCCCTGCGTGAGGCCTGGCCCCACTGAGCCGCCTGCTTGGGGAAGCCCGGGAAGGCACAGGCGTTCAGCAGCACTTCCCAGGTGGAAAAGATGGAGATGTGGATCTGTTCATTGTCCTCTTCCAGTCCCAGTTTGCTTAGTCACAGAGAGAGGTCTCCAGAAACTTCCTATGGACAGGGAGGTTTTTCAAGCTTTCTGGTTTATGCAGATGAATTCAGGGGTAATTGAACTGAGGGATGTTTATCCCGTTCCACCCAGTTGTCCCTTTCTTTCCCTAGGTAAAGTTTCCTTCTCACCTTTCCTTAGGGACCCTCCCCTGACATGCTGGCATGTAAAATCCAGTCAGGGGAGTCATGTTATGGAATGTCATATTATCTTGGCCTTTGATAATTTTCATATTTTTAATCAGTCTCCTTTTTTGGGGCACCCATTTAATGTGACAGTTTACCAGTAAAACCACACTCTGTTCCAGATGTGGATATGCCAGATGTTTGGATTCCCTGAACTGGAACAGACCTTCCGAGAATACCCTTTGAGTACCATCTTTATTTACACTTCTAATCAATTGGAATAACTTCATTAGTCAAACAATATCACTTTTAATCAAACAATACCGACTTTTCCATTGATTATCTGAGTTAATGCTCCCCAGAATCCCCCTCAGACTACCTTCAGCTCCTGCACAGGCATGACACGAGTCCCCAGAGCCGGACGGAGCGGGAGGATCTGAAGCAGGGAAGAGTCCCTCTAGGAAGCAGAATGGAAAGTAAATTTGACAGAATTTGCCTAGGAAATAATTAAATAAATCACAGGTTCTGTGGTCTGTCACAGATACACAGGAAAAGTCCCTGATTTTCCAGAGCACTTGCATATCAGGGAGGGCTAAATTAGCCTAAACAATGCACTAAAATAGGATATCGTCTGTGGCTCAGACCTTTTCCTTAGACAGCAATCAGTCCCCAACAGGGAAACCTTTAGTTTTAGCCTGTAGGTTATTGCTGCTGTTTTATCCTTTTTTTGCATTTACATGATTAAACCCTTAGCAGTGCTTTGATTGAAGAGTGTTGCTTACCAAAAGGAGTTGGTGATGTGTCTGAAAGCTCTCTGAGGAAGTGGGAAAAGCAGCGTGGGAAGGAGAAGGTGGGAGTCCCACTCTGCATCTCCTGTATGCCCCAGGGATGTTCCACCCTGACAGTTCCCCTCCTCTTTAAAAAAACCCCAAAACCCTAAAGGCATAATCACAAACCCACAAATCTCACCCCCATCCCCACAGAAGGAGTGTGGAAAGAACAGAATTCTTTCCCTGCCCGTGCTCTGACAGTCTGTATCTGGGATGAGGGATTCCCTCCGAGGCTGGGAGGCATCCCAGCTGCAGAGCCACGTGTGGCCCCTTTGTGGGACACTTGGTGGTTTGCAGAAACGTGTTTTCCTCGTTTCCTTTTAGTTCAGCTTTTCACACCAGGAAGATGTAACACTGCATCATCCCATCACAGAGCTGTTCGGAGCAGGAATCAGAAAGGGCTTTTTTGTAAATCAAGTGATTTGCTTTTCATTTCAACCAATTTCAGTTGTGCTTAAAAAGTTAAGAGGAATAATTAGACCCTCAACAAAAAAAGTACCTAATTATTTTGAGCTGGCTAAGTACAGCTGAAATGGCAGTGAAAAACCCAAATGTGCTGATGTTACAGGAAAATGTTCAGCCAAAATCAGCATCCCTGTCACAGGCTGTGCCACTGGGTGCCTGTTTCACCCCCAGCCCAACCCTGCAGGATCCCCGGGCAGTGTGGATTTAGCCAGAGAGATGAGGATGGGGTTGCTCACCCAGTTGTTGCCTTTGCTGGAAACCAAAGACCCATCAAAGGAGGGATGTGCCACTGGGGGCCCAGCGATCCGGCAGCGCTCCGTGCCTGGAAATGACTTTCTGCTCCAGGGAAAGTGATGGAAAGCTTGGACAGAAAAATAAAACACTGCTAGATTTTCAGTTGAGAAAAGGTTTTTCTGATTTCAAACTAGAATTTTGCAAATCAATTAGCAGAAATGGCAATTTTATTTTCTACATTTCTCCTGCTTTACAAAGCATCAAACCGCTGATAACAAATCCATCTCCAGGCAAAGAATATAGCTTTTCTATCTCAGTATTTTCTCAGTGATAAATTGAGTACAGTAATGAAAAAATGTAGGAGAGTGATGAAAGGGCTGCAGAGAGAACAAGTGCTCGTCCTTTGCCTTCTCTCTGCATTTACCAAGTGAACAATATGAGTCACAGAAAATAGGGAAAATCTATGGCATCAGAAGTTGAAGAATGATTATCTGCAGAGAGTCTGCCTCTCCATTGATGGAGAAACGGTTGCATGACAAAATAACTGTGGGTAGGAGATGAAGATCCTTCGATTCGCTTGGGAAAAAAGAAAGCTGTCATGTTCGTCTTTCAGAGCACTTGCAGCATCATAAATTTCGCCCCTCAGGCTTCTTTGGGAGCACATCCTGCCTGGCAGAGCAGGCGTGGGCTGCCCAGAGAGCTCTGGGGATGGCTTCAGGGGCTTGGGCCAGTGTGCTTGTTCCTGGAGCACCGTGTTTGGAGACAGGAGGAGGGATGGCACCCATACAGGTGACACCTCCACCACTGCTGACATCTTTCCAGATCTCTCCTCAACTTCTACTGAGATTAAAACAGCTCGTTACCTCTGAGAAGGGACACTGCCAGAGCAGGGCAGGTGAAGGCCAGTATTTCTGCTTAGGAAGAACTTGTAGATGCTCATCCAGTTGTGTCAGCCTTTAACCAGGCAGCATCCACTCCAGGAAGCCTTCCTGCCCCCGCCACCCCAGGGTACCGGGGGTGGGTACACAACAGGTAGCACGGGAGGGATGCTTGCTCACACATTTGTCATTGGATTCTTCCTTCCAGGTCTGCATTAGCATGTTCCTGGGGCAGCCTGGGGCTTGTTTGCTCTAGTTTCAGGCTGATGTTGAAGTCAGACTGAAATAAATTGATCGCTGATAGCAGATAATGCATGATAAGCCAGTTCTAGTTAGAATGCACAGGGTACCACAGTGGGTTTTACAAATTATGGTTATACTGCTAATGATAGGTGAGAGGGAAAGAGATTAATCAAAAAGCACTACTTGTGTGAGGTTTCCCTCACACTTCAGCATTGACACCAACTGGAAATAACTGATGAATCTGGATATAGCCATTTTTCTTCACAGCCCACCCATGATTTAAAGTATGAGAACCACAGCGCTTCCGTGGCGTGGTTAATAAGCAAGGGGTGGGACCTTTAGGGAACACTCCTCAGTCAAACCACTGCCCTGGAACTAACCATGTAAATGCAAAAAAAGGAGAAAAAAGGGTTCTTGGTGTTTCCCAGTTGGTGACTGATTGCCATGGAGATGGGGATCTGGAGATGGTGTCTGCTGCTTCCTGGTGTTTGCCCTGTTGGTTTCCAAACTCTGGTAACTCCACTCCAGAGATGATGCTTTGGGGGTGCTTTACAGGCCTCTGAGCACCGAGCCCCTGTCGTTCGTGTTGTTGAATGCTGGGTTGTCTTTGTGCAATATTGGGCCACGCTGATGGGGCCTCAGCTGGACAGAGAATGATGGAAGTCTTCTAGATGCTTCCCTGCACTTCGGTGCCTTTGTAAGCAGCGAGGATGTGTGTCGGTGTCCTCAATGGCTGCAGGGATGCCAGCTCTCCTCCTTCCAGTGACACTTCCTGCAGCCCTGTGGAGGGAGATACCCTGAGCAGCACAATGCCCTCGTAGCATCGCTGCTCAGGGCTGATAATCTGGCACTGGGCACGTGGGCAATTAACAGGTTCCACAGACAGATACAGCCTGAAGGCTCCAAACTTTTCCTCTAACTGGATGTTTCCACTCGTCCTGGCTTTCAGGGAATTTCCTTCCCAAAGAAAGGCCTGGTTTGGAAATTTGGGATGGGGCTCCAGCCATGAAGGGTTTCCTCTCCAAAACCCAAACCCTTTAAAATGCAGCACTATAAACTTTGTATTGAAGTCTCCAAGGTGCTTACAGATGTAAGTCTTTGCTTGTTGTGAGCTGGACCTCAGTACAACTCCTGTCACTGTCTGGATTGAAGTCCCATCGAGCTCTCTCCCCCCCCAGGCCGCTCAGCCCCAGCTCCCCCAGCCTCTCCTCACAGGAGGATGCTCAGGACCCTCCTTGCCTTCGGGGCCCTTGCCTGGGCTCGCTCCACTCTGTGCTTCTCTTCTCCAGGGGGACCAGCCCTGGATCCAGATGTGTCTCACCAGGGCTGAGCAGGGGAGGCTATAATAATAATAATAATAACAATAACAGTAATATTTCTGTGTGGCAACTTTAATGCCCTCTGAAAATAAAAAAAGTATATCAAAGTTGAGCAGGCTTTTTTAAAAATTATTTTGTAGTGTTGACAGCTGATTTTACAGCTCTAAAAAGCACAATGATGTTTTTTATGGGAGATACCATGGTGCAATATGTTCAACTATAAAAATTATTTTGTTGGGGAAAATCTTGTTTGTGATGTTTAGGGTTGGTTCTGAGTTTAAAATAAGGCAGTTTAGATGTGGTGTGGGAGATGGGCAGGGAGCTCAGGCCTTGCTTGTAGGTCCGAGGGTGAAAGTGGTGTTTTGGTGAGGCTGCACCTCGAGTGCTGGGTCCAGTTCTGGGCTCCTCACCATCAGAAGGACGTGGAGGTCCTGGAGTGAGTCCAGAGAAGGGCAACCAGGCTGGGGAAGGGGCTGGAGGGCAAATCCTCTGAGGAGCAGCTGAGGGAGCTGGGGGTGTTCAGCCTGGAGAAGAGGAGGCTGAGGGGAGACCTTCTCCCCACCTCCCCTGCCCTGCCAGGAGGGTGCAGAGAGGTGGGCGATGGTCTCTGCAGCCAGGGGACAGGAGATGGGACAAGGGGCAATGGGCTCAAGCTGCCCCAGGGCAGGGTCAGCTCAGCTGGGAGGGCAGAGTTCTTCCCTGGCAGAGTTGTGGGGCTGTGGCACAGGCTGCCCAGGGAGGGGGCTGAGTCCCCAGCCCTGGGGGTGTTTAACAGAGGGGAGATGAGGTGCTCAGGGATCTGGTTTAGCACAGGACAGGGACGGTTGGACTCCAGGGACTGAAAGGGCTTTTCCAACCTGGGGTTCTGGGATTCTGCTTGGCAGAGCTAGAGGGTTTATGTGGATGTAAAGAAGGCAAAACTCTGGGTGTTTGGAAACTGTGCAGTGCTTTTGTTTCTCTTGGAGCATTCGAAGCACACTGCTGTAGGGTGACGGGTGGGTTTGGCAGGGTGACACACGGTGACTCCCTTCGCCACCCGCCTGACTGACAGCAAGTCCAGCCCTGGGGGGACTCTCCACCATCCTCCCATCCTCGGGTTGGGGTCACGAATCTTTGGCATCTTCCAGCTGTGTGGAAGCTGCTGGTCGGGGGGTGTCCTGTCTCAAACCATGCGGGAGCAGCCTCGTGTTTACAGCTGGGCTGGGGTCAAGAGGAGCAGTGGAGCCCAGCAGCCCCTGCAGAGCCCTCTCGGGCTCGTCAGCCGCGGCGCTGGGTGAGCGGCGTTAGCTGCTGCGTGGCCACCGGCCAGCGTAATCTCCTGGAAATAAGTTACATCTGTTTCTGCTAATTAATACACCTCGTGGTGCTCTCAGTGCCTGGTGCTTGGCAGCGTTACTCCTTCTTTGTTGCTGGGAGATGGGTATTGATGAGCTCTGCAGATGGTCGGGTGGCCTGACGGAGCCCCCGCTAGCTGTTCACACCCCCCGCTTTCACTCACAGATGGTCAAACATAGCACCACTCCCTAGAACCACATTGCAACCTGGGATTTCTCTTTTTTCCCCAAAAATCTTCCCTCTGATTAACCACCCTTTTCTTCCCATTTGTTTTGCCTCTTTCCTCTCCCACCTTGAGCGTTGGGCTCCTCACTCAGGTTGCCTCATCCTTCTGACTAACATGGGAAGAGCAAAAGGAGGAAAGAATAGGAAGTCAGGGTTTCCTTACAGGGAATCTTGCTGCAAATCCATATGCTAAAAATTTATGAAAACTCTGCAAACAGACTCATTTGTAGAGTGGAATATTTCCCAGCTGCTGGGGGTTCTGATGACTGCAGACTGAGAAGTCGTATAGATTCTCAATTAGTGGCAAATGGAGTTCATCACTGCTTTTAATAACCCTCATAAGCACATTTTAATTTTTCTATGTATTTGTCATAAAAACTAATTATTATGTCCAAGCCATAAAAAGAAGAACAATAATCTATTTCTTCTGTCATGTTAGTGATTTCTAGATACTACAGGAGCTAATGAGATCAATATGCATATTAGGAAAGCAGAGCAATAAGTTATTCTGTCTGCAGAGAGGGATCAATGTATCACCTCACTTTTTGCAGCATCCACAGCTGACAGCTCAGGTCACGAATGTCCCTTCTGTGATTCTGAATGAGAAAGTGTTCATTTAAATGTGCTTTAAGGAAAAAGCACTTCCAGGTTTCCTTGGGAGCTCCATTCTGCTCTCAGCCGCGCTCGTTACTCTTGTTCCTTATTCATTTCTCTAACCCACACACTGGTAAAGGCTTATTTGCTGCTGTGTTTGGATCATTTTCTGCCCTTCCCAGCTGCTGAGTGGGAGGGTGGGAGGCAGAGGAGCACAGCCATGGGCTTGATCTGCCCTTGAAGCCCAGCGCAGCAAATGCTGTAGCTGGAATGTGCCCGTAGGTCGGTGTCGTTGTGGCATCACAAGATGTGTGTGCACAGAATAAACACTTTGAATCTTACCAAACATTGACTTTCCACTGTAATGGTGTGTATATATTCTAGTCATAACTAATAAATTCCACCTATTTCGTTTGATGATCCCTAACAGTCAGGAAGCAGCAGAAAAATTGGCAGCATCCTAATTAATATACCTGAGCTCGTTACTTGTCTCTATCTGGGATGTTCCAGAAACGTGTGCTGTAGAGGCCCATTTCTGTCATGGGAGAGAAGATCTTCCTGGGAAGTCACTGAGAGCCATTAAATGTACAGTTTTTCAGGAGCACCAGATCATTTCCATGCTTTTCCAGACCCATGTTACAGGCAGGACTGTGGTGTTACCAGCATGTGACTGCAGGGAGTGTATGGTGGGTACACAGCCTGTTCCTCATTCTGTTCTGGAAACCCAGAACTCGTGCAACCTGCTCGGTGCCATCATAACAAGACTTACAGACATCTTCTACTAGATTTTATTTAATTTCCCTGCTATAAAACCTGGATTAAAGAAAAGCCTGGCCAATTAGGAAATGAACAAAGCACGTACTTAAGAGAAAATCACTTAATCTGCACTGTGTAAGTCTGGAAAATTCTCCATCTTCTACCGTGTCACCGTCCAAATCCTCCCTTAGAAACGCTGCAGAGCCCCTGGTGAGAGTCCTCCAAACAAAACAGAACCACACAGGCTTCTTCTGCATCCCTTTGGCACAGCCTGGGGAGGGTTTGTCCCCGGGGAGCTCGTGCCGCTCGAGGCAGGACGCTGTGCTCGCTGTCTGCATGAGGCTGGGTCACCACATCACTGTGGGTAAACCAGAGCTCAAACCCAGCTGTGGCCACAGAGATCTCATCTTTCTTCTCATGTTTGAAGCTCAGCTGAAGTTCCGTGGCGACGATCTCACAGGGCAGGGGGAAAGGGGCTGGGTGAGGTGTGGACTGGGGAGCAAAGTCTCCATGGTGCTGTAGCCCAGCACGGTGGGTCTTCCACAGAGCTCCCTGCCTGCTGTCGGGATGGTTGTGGAGCACAGCACTGGGGAGGAACCATCACACCACAGAGTCCCTCACTCCCTGTCCATAACCCTTGTATGTAGCACAAACACTGACAAAGCACCGTGCTGGAGTGGCATCAGCCCTGGCGTAGTTTGGGGATGATGCTGGGGGCATGAAGCACTGCTGGCCATCGGCTCCAAAGCTGTAGAGGAGAACTGATGATGTGGGTTTGTCCCTTGGCTGATAACATCCAGCTCACAGGAAATGTGTTTGAAGGAGGGTGTCAGGAATGTTGTTGGAAGGAGCAAACTCCCGCTCCCTGCACGGGAATGCCAAACACAGTCCTATCCTGCCTGTGCTGAGTGCTGCAGCAGCGATACCAGCAAGGCCATGAAATCAAGGGAGCCTGCCAGAGCTGTGCCAGGAGGGCACTGCCTTGCCCCCCACCCCTGCGGACCCCGGGGCGGGGGGGTTGCTGCGTGCACAGGGAGGGGGGGAGCAGGTACCCAGGGTGGGCGGCTGCTCCTGGTGAGGCCAGTGCCCTGCTGAGGCCCCGATGCCCAAAGGGGCTTTGTGGGCTCCTCAGGGAAAAGGGGTTTGCTCCTGAGGCTCGTGTGGCTTTTAGCAGCTCACCCTGGATTGAAGGTGAATAATCCTTCTGCAGCTCGGGCCCTGAACAGCATCTTTTGTGCTCAGGCACGGTGAAGCAGAGCTGCCATGCGCTTTGCGGGGGGCTCTGGAGTGTGGGGAGCGATGGGGGCTCTGGAGTGTGGGCAGCAATGGGGGCTCTGCAAGCTCCCTGCACACTGCCAGCTCATGGCAACACAGAGCTCTCTGCACAGGGCAGCTCTGGAGTCTGGGGAGCGATGGGGGCTCTGCAAGCTCCCTGCACACTGCCAGCTCATGGAAACACAGAGCTCTTTGCACAGGGCAGCCAATGGGCAAATTCATCCCGGTCCGAAAGAAGCAGTCAGTGGAGCTGCTGGAAGCAGCATCTTCTCCCTCCTCACACGGTTTATTGCTTAGGTATGAAATTATGGTCAGGCAGAAAATCAAGTTGTTATTGTGGGCAGAGGTGGGGAGTGCAGCCCTGGGTTTCGGCTGGGTGTCAGGGACCCTGGAACACAGGCTGGGTCCCTCGCTGTTGGAAAGGGAGTGAAGGTTCAGCTAAGGCAGCATGAGGGGTGAGGATGGTGATTCCTTAGACTCTGGTGGAAAAACCTCTCTTGCCAAACTCCAGCTGCAGCACTTCTGTGCTGTAATCCAGTTCCTCCCACAGTTCCCATTTGTTGTGCTGGGATTGGCTGTGTTCTGGTCACAGGGTGCTCTGCCAGTGGAGTAGGTACTGTGTGATGTGATAACTGCCACTACAAAATGCACTCCATTGCCTTTACTGGGGGCAGCTCTGCAGAGCTGGAGCTGCATGTCCAGCCAGACGTGCTGCACAGGCTTTGATTGCAGCACATTTCAGGTCACAAGATGGGTTTGCTTACACCAAGGGCACAGGTTTTTACCTGGTAACTCTAACTCACAAGGAATATAAGACATCCTTCCCCACGCTCCAAAAGCAGCAGCGGCTGGAAAGGCAGCTCTGCCTCAGTCACCCCCCTGTGCTGTGGGCTGTACTGTGCCTGTGAATGTCACTGGGAGTGTAATTCCAGCCCTGGAAGCTGCCAAGTGAGACCCAGCACCAAACGACCGCTGCGATGCCAAGTGCCTGGGAACAGGGGCACGTGTAATGCTGGGCTGCAGGGGGAAGCAGGAGCCAGAGACCCAGAGCATCAGTCAGCCAGGCGTCAGGGACTCTGGCTACAGCAGCCTCAGTGGAGGCAGGGGAGAGGCAGGTTTGGTGAGCTGCTGGTGGGGGTTCAAAGGGAAACTGAACGCAAACTGGAGGATGCTGCTAGATGAGGCAGCAGGTCCCTCCCGTGGAGCACCCGTAGGTACTGACAACAGATGTGGGTTTGGAGAGGAAAGGAAGAGGAGGTTCCCATAGTACTGCTCCAGAGGGAATCCCAGGTGGGCGTGCAGTGGGACCCCCACGTGTTTACCTTGTTCTGGCAGCACAGGGGAGTGGTACTTCCGACCAGGCAGCATCCCATCCCCATCCCTCCACAGCTGCCCACGGCAGGAGCTGGGGGGAGCACAGGGGGGGTCGGCTGGGGGATGTGTGGGCACAGAGCAAATAAAGCTGGGTGAAGCAGGGTCTGCCCCTCCTCACGGTGTCAGCAAGACCCCTGCGAGGTTATTGTACCTGCTGCTCACGTCTGGGGGTGACTCAGGTATTCCTCAAGAGACAGGAACAAATACTATCGAGGAAGCCTGAGGAGCATGAAGCTTACGGTGCTCAGATCATCTGCAGGGAAAGGTGAAGAGGTGATTTCCCGCGTTGAACGGGTCCTTAGGCATAGGAAAGGCACTTGGTAGCAAGAGAGGAGTTCAGTCTGGCAGACAAGATCATAATGAGCTCTGGTTTCTGAACGCTGAACTTAGGGGATGCAGTTTGGAGCTCAGATGCTCTCTCCTGACAGCAAGGGGGGATTTAATTGCTGAAAGTGCTTGCTGGACGTGGCAGTGTGAGCATCCCCCAGAACTGCTGAGAGAGCACCAGGCAGCCTTCTGAAACGCTACTGACAAACATTCTGGAGCCTGTGGCTACCTGGGTTCAGCCTAAATTACCCCCTGCCCCCCTGGCCATGTAAAGTCTGGAAATCCTGAGTTCTGTTCGTATCAGGTGCCGTGCTCCATGACCACAGCCTGCCTGCAGAATCGCTGGGGGAGGTGGTGTCCCTCAGGACATTGGGCTGTGTCAGAATTAAAGTGTTTGCTGTAGATTTGGGTGTTGAACACAGTAGGCAAAGGTGGCAGGACTGAGAGCCAGAGCTCGTGGCTAGCCTAAAACACAGAGGGCAGGGAAGGAGCTAGAGCCACAGGGGGAGATCCAGGGCTGGGAGCCTGTGCCTTAGGGAAATGTGCTGATTTTGGGGGAATGAGGATGCTTGAAAAGGGGTGAGTGATAAAGAGAAATAAAACCTTGTGAGGAAAGGCAGGGGAGGATGCAGACAACACTTGCCTCGAGCAGCAAAGAGTAGATCATGTTAGTCTTTGCCTTGGAAGGCCCGGAGCTACGTTGGTCTTTGTGCTGGAGGGCCCACAGCAGAGCATGCCAAGAGCTCCTGTTCCCACTGGAATGAATGTTGTACTTCTGATCTGCTGGTATCAGTCCTGCTAAGTCTGAACTGAACAAAGAGCAGTGGTTTCATCCACCCATTTTCTGGTGATAGACACAGGGAAGGGATGGGACTGACCCCAATCCTGACCCTGGCACCAGGAGACCTCCTTCAGTTTAGAATCATAGAATCATCAAGGTTGGAAAAGACCTCCAAGATCATCGAGTCCAACCATCTGTCCCACATGCCCACCAGCTGACCTATGTCCTGGAGTGCCTACATGGGATTGGAACCCCTCCAGGGATGGTGACCCCCCCCACCTCTGCAAACATCCTGGCCCAACGCCTGACCGCTCTTTTGATGAAGAAATTTTCCCTAATCTCCCATCTGAACCTGCCCTGGCCCAACCTGAGCTCAGTAGCTTGCTTCAGCCTGGCCACCCAGGTGGCACCGTGGCAGCACAGCACACTCCAACCACCTCCTCTGTGCTCAGCAACCAGCTTAGGGCAAATAAACATCCCCTGGATAAATAGCATGAGGTGTCAGGGGTGGAAAATCCCTCTGTGGCACTGCTTCAGTAATGCCAGAACATGAGCAAATCTCTCTCTTTCTCTACCTTCAAAGGTGCAGAACCTCGGATAAGAAGTTTAATGCTGCTGGAAATCTTATGCTGTAACATTTACTTAATCTGGAAGATATTTCCCCAGCTCCAGGTAGACACAGCGTCAGTCGATGGGATGGATTTGCTCGTGAGCAGAGCTGCTCTCAGTTACTTGATTCCTCCCCTTGACTTTCTGGGAGCGTGTTGGTTCTTGAAGGATAAAGAAATAAGGAGCTCAGGTTTAGGAAAATATTTTGCAAATATATGAGGGTGACTGAAGCCACTGTGGACAGCAGGGTGCTGAGGATCTCCTGCTCTGGTGGGTGTGTGGGGTCCGGGCAGGGTGACCCCTCACCAGCTGCCTTTAGAAGTCGGTCTGTTTTTCACACTCCACACAGGAGTAAGAATTCCTTTCAGTGGTTTGTCTGTGCTGTACCATCACTGACATTTAGTGTGGGCTGGGACGGGCTGGGGGACCCCAAGGCAGGGTCCTGGCATGGTGCAGCTGATGTGGGGGGTGATAGGAGGAGGCTGTTCACATTCCCCTCTGGACCTGTGTGGAAGGAGGTCGACTCACAGGTTCGTTGCAGGTTTCTGCAGAGAAATCTGATTAATAAATCATCTCTCAAAGTGGAAATAACTCCTCGGTGTGTTTGAGTGCTTGGATGAGCCCTGTAGTGACTGCATGCCCTGTCAGGTCCTGGGGTGAGGCAGGGCAGAGCAGGCTGTCCCCTTTGTGAGACTGTCCGAATTCAGAAGTACCTGTTCAGGTGATGCCTCAAGCCCACGAGACCCTCAGGGGTGGCTGGTGCTGAGTGCCACTGCTCTGGGGACCTGGAATGGCACAGCTGTCCCCAGACCTTTCCTTTCCCCCCAGACAATGTTGCTCTGCTAAATAAAAACACTCTATGTAGAATCACAGACTGCCAGAACCCCAGCCTGGTCAGGTGATGGCAGTGTGGGTGTCCCAGCTCTCCCCTGTCTCCTCACAGCTCTCTCCTTCTCTCCTTCCAGTCTCTCCGAAGATCTTTCGCATTTCCAGTGACCTCGTTGTGAACGAAGGGAGCAACGTCACCCTGGTGTGCCTGGCCACGGGGAAGCCAGAGCCTTCCATCTCCTGGAGGCACATCTCCCCGTCCGGTAAGCCCCAGTACCTGTCCCCCAGAGCTCCCAGCAGCGCCGGAGCATCCCTTCCCCGTGCCCTGCCACCTGTGTGCCCCGCTGGGCTGGCAGAGGGGAGAAGCTCTGCAGATTCCAGCTGGGATGAGTGAGACCCAAACTGCTGCCGTGACTCAGGAATGTAGCCATAAGGGCACCCTAAAGAGAACTCTATTTTTAAGCCCTAAATACAATTATATTTTTATAACTATATTTTTGAATGGGCTGCAGGTGTTGGTCAACCAATTCCAGGTAAAATCTGCAGAGGGAAATAGCCAGGAACACCCAGGGCTGTCTAGAACTGGGAGGGAAAGTTAAACACATGAATGCATCATGCAATAGATTTAACGTAACTACCATCGAGCCACTCTCCCCTGATGCAGCATGGCTTATCAGAATGGCTTTATTGAACAGATTAAATTGTATGTATCAAAAATTGCCAACAAAATGGCATCTTAGAGCAGAGTTCCTGCTTAATGCTCCCATTTATCCTTTCAAATCCTCACAGCGTCTCAAGGGAAACACTGTGACCATCTTTCCACTGGTTGACTTGGTCTGGAGCCACCTAGGCTTGGACTGGTCCTTTGATGGGGTCTCTCCAGTGGGCACTGGTTTGTCAGTGAAGCTCTTTCCATTTTGGAAGGTCTTCCCACTTCTCTGAATCCCATGTCACTGCAGGGCAGAGCAGGTTCGTGGGGTGTCAGAGCTGCAGCCGTGCCTCGTAACCCCGAGTAGTGCTTGGCTTTACTAAGCAAGGTCTGGAAAAAACCAGCAATAACTTCTGACCTTTAAGACAATGACAATGAATTCTGCCTGCAGTGTCCACAGGGACTGGGGAAAAAATTCAGTTGTAGCAAAAAAATGGATTTTAACTAAATGTCAAATAAAGTTTTATTGGAAACAGTGGTGCTACTTCAGAGTAACAGCTTAAAGCATTGGATTGTCTGCAGAAAGGAGCTGTTACTGTTTTCCTGGAGAGGAAAACAAGCTGAAAAGGAGAATTAGTGCTCTCTGGCTGCAGACGGGGTCTGGGAAGGAATTAGATCCTCTGCATGTTGCTTGCAGAGAAAACCTGAGGTGCTTCTACATCTGTCTGATGTTCCTTTGTTCCCTGGTACCGCCCAACCTCACACTGTCCAGCTCCAAACCTGACAGTGGGTGAGCTGGGTACGGCCATGGGGTGTCCTGTGTCAGCCTCTGCCCGTCTCTACCCACACCCCCCATGCCTGCCCTCCTCTGCCCCATGTGCCATGGCCCTGCTTCTCCAGGCCCTGCTCCCACCCCAGCCTGTGTTTCTCTGCACAGCATCGGTGTGTGACAGCCATAGAGCCTCGTTACTCACAGAGCAACTACTCACTGCCACTGGCTGTCGACAGCTGTGGCCATAGGTGGACGTTCAGAGGCAGAATGGGACAGCCAGGGACACCCATCAGCTGGGGGAGATGCTGCCCCAGCTGAACCGGGCATGGCCAAGCCACAGGCAGGGCAGGACAGGTCTGGGCAGAGCTGCTCTGACATGCCTCAGTGCTGAGGCCTGGCAAACTCATCGCACATGCTGCCTCGCAGGGCTTGCATCGGTACAAACCTGGTTTCATCCAAGGGGTGAGCACTGATGCAGCCGCTGTAGTATCAAGGAATCCCAGAATCCCAGCCTGGTCAGGGCTGGAAGGGATCTCAGAGCCCATCCAGTCCCACCCCCTGCCCCAGCAAGGACACCTCTCACCAGCCCAGGCTGCTCAAGGCCCCGTCCAACCCGGCCTGGGACACCCCAGGGATGGGGCAGCCACCCCCTCCCTGGGCAGCAGGGACCTCCCTTGGTGTCCCCTGGCTGACCAGTGGACAGAGCTCTGTCCCCACTGGGAGAACACAGGATCCAAGTAACTTTTTGCCCAAAAGTCTTGTAAAATGTGATGGAAGCAAACAGAACCTGCAGCATACGGTCTGTCCAAGTGAAGAAGAATCCTTCCATTCCAGTACCACTGTACCAGTTTGGAGCCCAGTTGCCTGCACTGGGGTACAGACTGTTACCAGTGGCACTCAAACCCAATTAAATACCAGTTCAGCAAACTGGGATTTATTAGAAAACAAAATGCAAGAGAGCTGGAAACACCAGATTTCTGTAACAGTTTATGTTCCATCTGCAGCAAATTGCCTCCATCAAAACTCAAGCTGCATGTGCACTTTACCACCTCGACCAGCATTCCCCTGTAATTCCCAGTGGCACTAATGAGGCTTACATGCAGGCATCACACCCTGAATCCAGCACTAAATTATATTAACGAATCATATTTAGAATATTTCAAAATTGTTTGTCAAAGCTGCTCCTAAAAGATAAGAAGCTGAAATCTCTGCATACAAATGGTTCAGTGTAGACTAATTCCAGAATATTATCTTGCTTTGCATCAGCTCAGCCTCTGCTTGGCTGAGGTCGGATTCCCTTTTTTTTTCCAAACAGGAGATAAAATGAACCATTAACAGGAACAAAAATAAAATGTATTTAGAGGTGATTTTTTAACTTAGTACATAAGTTATTGGCCTGGAGTCTTTATTTAACTCCAAGTCTTATGTAAATGTTTCCATTATATAAATATTCACTGTGCAAAGCCATGATGTAAATCCTCAGAACCTACAGATTCCAGGGAGCACCGTGAGCACCCCAGGGCAGTGGTGTGTAATCAGAAGGATCTCGCGCTGTGGCAATGTCTCCTGAACACATCCCAGGCATTGTGGGGTTTGTTCTGACATTGGAGAGCAGTTTAAGTCTGAAACCAGAACTAAACCATTGCTTGGGACAGGCTTGCTGGGAATCATAGAATCCCAGACTGGGCTGGGCTGGAAGGGACCTCAAGGGTCACAGAGCTCCAACCCCCTGCCACAGGCAGGGACACCAACCTCCAGGCCTGGAGCTACACAAGGTTGCCCAGGGCCCCATCCAACCTGGCCTTGGACACCCCCAGGGATGGGGCACCCACCCCCTCTCTGGGCAGCCTGTTCCAGCCCCTCACCACTCTCTCTGCAAAGAACTTCCCCCCAATCTCTCCTCTACCCCTTCCTTCCTCCAGCTTCACTCCATCCCCCTTGTCCTGCCAGTCTCTGCCCTTTAACAAGCTGATTCCCCTAATATCAGGAAAGCCTGACATTCCCTGGCTTGATCCAAACACCAACCCCTCTGCCTTCCCGCTGGCTCCACCTGGGTGTTCAGCTGGTGATGGCTGGCTCGCAGTCCTCCAGTTCTCCCCTGCTCTCATGGTTTTATCCCCATCACTGTCTCATCTCAAGCTCTCTTCTGCACCATGGAGATGAGCTGTGGGTGTGGGTTTGTATCCACACCGCTTGGGAGAACAGAGTTCAGAATTCAGGGATCTAGCAGGGTAGAGACAGATTGTCCCATGTTGGGTGGAAGGCAGATCCTGAGCACCAGGATCATAGAATGATAGAATCCCAGCCTGGTCTGGGTTGGAAGGGACCCCAAGGGTCACAGAACTCCAACCCCCTGCCACAGGCAGGGCCACCAACCTCCAGGCCTGGATCTGGACAGGGATGCTCGTGTTTGTTCAGTCCTGTGTCCAGAGAGAGGGGACACTGAAACATTGCTAAAAATTAAACAACCCCCCCCCAAACAAACCCCAAACCCCTGTAAGGACCATTCAGCACATGCAAACCAACAGATTCCTCACTAACACCAAGGAAACTGTGCTCCTCCAGAAGCCAGCCTGAATTTGCCTGTGAGCAGAGTCACACCAGCTCGGTTCCCTGCACCATGTACGTGCCCCAGCGCGGTCCGGCCGAGCTGGAGCTAACCCCTGTCCTATTGCTCCTGGGAGCCCTGGAGCTGCAGGATGCATTGTGTTCATGTGCCATCGCAGCAGGCTCACTCTGATACATCTCCAGAGCACACGCCTCGTGGGGCTGGCTGGGAAGAGCGGCTCTGGGAGCTGGCTTGCCTCAGTGCCGGGACAGAAGGCAGCGCTGGGCCCTGCGTGGGCCTGGTGGGACTCTGCGAGGCCCTGCCTTGGTCTGGAGAGCAGCAGAGAGCTGATGTGTGGGGCCAGGCGGGGAGCAAAGAGGATTTTGAAAGACTAAATCCTAAGAAGAAAAGAAACAAAGCTTGATATGAGCACAGCTGGTGCCAAATATTGCCTTCCCCTTGCACTGCTGCTGAAGAGCCACCGTTTGAGGTGCTGCTCACACATGGGAGAGACAGGGAATGCTTTCTGGAAGGGCAGGGACTCCAAACCTGGGGTTTCAGGCTGAAAATACTTCGCTGATGTGAATGATCATCCTGCCTCCAGGGCTTTGGGTGTGTACAGTGTGAGCTTGTCTTCTAAAATGCCCCAGCGCTTCCATCGAAACAGCTTTAAAGTGCAAAGTTTCCAACCTTTTAAAAAGATTATTAAAGAGTTTTAAACCAAAGTTTGAAAGCAAACAAGAGTTTTAAACCCCAAGTTTCCAGCTTTTGCCTTTTGTCCTACCATCCCCTGAGAACCAAGCTGATGCTGCTGCCAGGCAGGGCTGTTTCACACCCCTGGTTCCCTCTAATGTGTTTGCAATTGTGCTGGACATAATTTTTGAGCTATGAGACATCGCTCTCCCCCACCCCCTGCTCAGCCTTTGCACCGGGGACCTTCCCCCAGCGTGGATCGAGGTGTGTGCAGTGCAGTCCAGTGCATGGGCGCTTCCATGAGCCTGGCAGGACCACCATCCTGACGGACCTCTCACTCAAGCTGCTTTGTCCCAGGAAGCTCTAAAATCAGTGATTTTGGCTTCCTGGCTCACGGGTTTGGGTCTGCAGAGGCCAGAGTCCTTGCTGGACGTGGACCTTTGAGGCCAAGCCAGCGATGCGCTCAGCAGCAGCAGGGCAGAGCGAGCTCCTGGCAGCAATGTGCAGCCACCTTCCCTAAGAGGAGCTGGATTTATCGCTGCGCTGGACCAGAAGTGAAGCCAGTTCCCTTTAGGTGTCGAAGGAGCAGAATGTAAAATAATTCCATGATTTAACCTGATGAGCAGTGACAGGGACGTGCCTCCCTGATGCCATCATTACTCATCTCGCAGGCAACAGCTTCATTACGGCTGTGCTCCTCGTTCAGGTGAAGCATTACTGGGCTGAGCCCAAACATCTGTTCCTTCCAACCGAGCTGGAAAGGTTTGGAGACAAGCCAGGAAACCTTCAGAGACAGACCAGGGCGGGGATGATCAGTGATGGACTGAGATGTGTGGAGATAAGCAGGGGGCTCCACCCCATAGCTGTCTGCTCCTCTTCCTCTCCATGCAGCCCCTGGCATCAGCTGACAGTGTCCTGGGAAGGGCAGGGATTTGCTCTCTTTGGTCCTGAGCCACTGGAGAAATCCGTAGCATCCCTCTGGGCTGGGTGCTGTGCTGCTGGCTTCAGAGGTCCATGATGCACCAGGACTGGCATCAGCTCAGCTTCATGCTCCCCACTTGCCCAGTCCTATGAGGGTCTTCACTCTCTGCTGGAGGATGATGTGTCTCAGAGGTTGGGTCACAAACAGCAGTCCTAAGCTTTGAAGGACAGGGAGCCTTCTCTTTAGGAAGTCCCACCTAACCCTGAGGAGGAACTTCTTTGCTGGGAGGGTGGCAGAGCCCTGGGCCAGGCTGCCCAGAGAGGCTGGGGAGTCTCCATCCATCTCCAGAGACATCCCAACCCTGTGATCCTGGGCATTGTCCTGTGCAGCCTGCTTAAGGGACCCTGCTCTGGGGGGTGGGACCAGGGGATCTCCAGAGATGCCTGCCAGCCCCCACCAGTCTGGGGGTCTGGGATTCTGTGAACTGGTTTTGTGGTTCATTAACTGGGGCTGTATTGCAGTTATTTAATGTCTTGGTGAATGAAAAGCCCACCCCCCTTGGCTCAGATGAAGCCCTCAGGGGTTTTTCAGAGCTACCCTGGATTTGCACCAGATTTTTCCTCTTCCCAACTTCCCTGTAACACCAGGGGAGGGAAATGCTGCCCTTGCACAGCTCATCCCTCCAAGCCTTGAGACCGGCTCCATATGGCGGTGGGTGCACGTGCTGCACCTGGTGCCAGGTGCCATATGTGTGGTAAGAAAAGAGTTGTAATTGTGTCCTCTCCTGAGGAGTAACAGGTGTGATGATGTGTCAGGCGTCGTATCGCATGGTGGTAGCAGAAAACAGGCATTTCAGGCTGAGTTTCTCAGGTGTTTCTCTCCCTGGCTGCACAGGACAGTGTCCAGGATCACGGGGTCAGAATGTCTCCAGAGATGGAGGGAGACTGGTTTCCATCCCGTGGCCTCTGCCTGCTGTCATCAGTGCTCACACCTTATTTCTGTGCAACAGGGCGAGTGCTGAGGGTCTGGTTCCTTGGGGAAAGGAGCACTGGTATTTGATGTTTAATTAGCACAATGAAAAGTTTCTTGGGGCACAACATACAAGCAGTGAGCCTGAAAGAGCTTCTTCCCCTGGGGCAGGATGGGGGATGACCACCCACCTCACCCCATGGGAGCCACTCAGAAGTGATGGGGTGCTGGTTCCCTGCAGGACCCCTCTGCCCGTGGGGCATCTCAGTCTCAGGTGTGGGGGCTGAGAGCCCCAGCTGATGCTGCTTAGCATCCTTAGGCACGTTCAGCTGGTTGGTGGAGCCTACAAGGCTGGGTGGTTATTGAAGTGTGAGGGCAGCTGTGATGGGCTGGGCTGTCTCTTATGGGGCTGGATGGGTTGTCTCCTCAGTTTGCCCTCACTGCTGGCTTTCCTTCTGAGGGCTGTGAGGGGAAAGAAGCCCACCCTGGTGCAAACCATGAGCTCTAAGGCTCCTAAGGCTAGGTTTTCCCTGCAGACCATGCCTTATGTGCTGTGAAGCCTTTCAGGTACAGAGCTGCCTTGGTAAGCTGCTCTCATGGAGCTGGGGGGCTGCTGGGCTGTGGGGCACAGTCAGGAGAACTCTCAGCCAGCCCCAGGAGTGTGGGGAGGGGGGTTGCAGCCCAGCATGGAGCTGGGGTTTGTGATCAGAAGCTGCAGCAGCAGCTGCTTGGGTCCCCTTGGAGGTACCTTATCTGTGGCAACCCCCCTCCAGCTGCTGTTGGGATGCTGGTGAACCTTCAGGCGCCGTGTGCTCAGCTTCCAGTAATTTCTTTCTCTGACTGTTTCATTCCAGCCAAGCCCTTTGAGAGTGGGCAGTACCTGGACATCTACGGCATCACGAGGGACCAGGCTGGGGAGTACGAATGCAGCGCGGAGAACGACGTCTCCGTCCCGGATGTGAAAAAAGTAAAAGTCACAGTAAACTGTAAGTCCTGATGCTTCTCAATCACTAAATCCGATGGAGAAGAGGGATGTGGCTGAGAAGGAAAGTCTGATGCAGAGAGCTGCTGCTCAGGGTGGAATTGTGGCGTGGCTGGGTGCTGTGTGCCGCTCGGTGTGCCAGTTGGACTGGCCAAAGGAAGGGAAAATGGTCTTGAGGTCTGAGTCGTCCTTGTGTCTGCTGGGGATGGGAGTGCTGGGAGCTGTCAGGGCTTTGCAGCTGGCATTGCAGTGCTGGGACTCAGGTTTTGGAGTGCTTATCTCTGAGTAGGTAGCTGAGTGAGTCTGGAGGTTGTTGCCTGTTGGTTTCTGATCATCTGCCGCAGCCGTGCAGCAGTGTGAGGAGATGGGGAACTGAGGTTCTGTTTGGGTGATGGGTGGTGGTTGGTGTCTGTGGCAGTCTGAAGCATCCCCAGCCAAGGCAGGCAGTTGATTTGTGCAGCTGCCCTGGTGTGAGACACAGTGGGTTCTGCCAGAGGGACCTCGGCGGGTGGTGGGAACACCAGGACCCGCCCCAGCGGCTGTTGCCTCTCCCTGAGCCCGTCGGGTCGGACCTGTTGGGAGCCTCAGGCTGGGGAGATGTTCCTGACATGGGACTGGCTTTGCTGCAGTGCTGGGAATGGCACGAGTCCTTCAGAACAGGGTTCTCTTCCTCCAGTGTGTAAAACACCAAACGGTGAGGGCAGATCCTGCTTCCCCTCCGCTGCTGAGGCGTCTGTGCCCGCGTGCTGGGGCCACCGGCCCCTGGGGACACATCCCCAGGATGGACAGCAGCCCTGGAGCGGCTCGAGGGGCTCGTGCAGTGTCTGTCACTGTTCTCATAGCTGCGTTGCCTTCGTTGTTGTGTTCCACCTACATCAGCTCTGCTGAATTCCAGAGAGCCAGCAGTGCCCTAAAGCCTGGGGGCTGCGGGGTGGGGAGCAGGATGGATGGTGTCCTGTGGAGCAGGTGACTGCTGTTTGCTGCACAGTACATTGGACTGTCAGGAGGAGATGTTGTGCAGACACTTGTTTGGGTGTGCCCTGGGTGGGGGGATGTGACGTCCTGGGCTCTGTGGCTCGTTGGGGACCAGCAGGAATGGGGAACTCGCTCTGCTCTCCATTTAGCAAAACAAATACTGTCTGTGGTGTTGTGTGGCATGGGGAGCTGAACAGCAGGGGAACGTGGAGCGCTCTGTGTCCCTGGGAAGGGGAACGTGGCTGAGCCTGCTCAGTGACTGTTTGGGTGGGGTTTCAATAGGAAAACCACAGAGGAGGTGGTAAGCCTGTGGAATCTCTCTTGCCTTCTGAGCCAGCAACTAGACCTGTGTGAGCCCTGGTGCATGTAGAAGCATCACCTGAGCTGCCCCAGGCCAGACCTCAGGCTTAGTGCACCGTGCAGCTGATGAGCTGGTTGGCATGTGCTCCACAGCCCTTTGCATCGAAGCTGGATCCACACCTGACCTCACCTCAGCGTTCCCTTCACGTGAGGTGTGAGTCTGCCCAGTGTCCCTGTGGGTGGGAAGGGTCAGCTCTGGGGGTGCAGCTGAGCACTGGGGGCTGGTTTCTGCTCTAGCCCTTGGCTCTTCCACCAGCAGCTCCTGTGTGAGCAGAGCCTGGCTTGGGAAGGGATGTGTTCTCCCTGAACACAGAGCTGGGGTCCTGAGCCAGCAGCATCCTCGGCTGCAGCGTGGATGTGATGTTGTCCTGGGGTGGGGCAGTGTCCAGGGCTGTGTGGGGGTGTGCAGGGGAGTTTATTTTATTGGTATTTCTTACAGCTAAAGTAAAAAAACTGGTGGGGGGAGGGAATGAGGTGGAAGCAGTACAAAGCTAGGGTCTGGCTCTGACATGGAACAGCCTGTGTTTGACTGCTCTGTCCTCATCCGCTAATTGCTGATGTGCTTCTGCTGGGGTTTGTGGGCTGTGCCCAGCCAGTTCAGCACCGTGCAGGAGCACTTGGAGCATCTGCTGCTGATGCTCATCCCTTCTGAGGCAGAAGAATGGCTCGTGGTGCTCAGGAGGGAGTCATGTAGAGCAGCTGATGCTGGGAGAGCTTGCCTTGCCATCATCTGCCCCATGGGTGCCTTGCTTGCGCTGGGTGGGATGTGTTGGGGTGGCTGATGCTGTTGGGGTGAGCTTTGCTTCCAGCCCCTTGGCTTGGGCAGCCCCACTCACAGAGGGATGTTGTGTATGTGATTGAACCAGCAAGGATGGCACCTGTCTGTGGTTGAAGCTGGCCTGACAGGGCAGCTTTCCATCAGGAAAAGCCAGGTGTTCCCCTAGGAGAGCTGGGGTTTGTCTACTGGGCACTGTTTACAAGATATGATTATCAAGCTTAATGATTGATAAGATCTTAGGAGAAAGGTGAAAGGGGGGGAGAAGCCTTCAGGCCATTCTGTTACCCTGGGCTGGGCTTCCTCAGCTGAGGGTCCTTCAGTCCTGTTTCTTCTAAGAGAATGTCCATTCACACTGACTGACAAACTGATGGAGAGCCAGGCTCGCTCTCCCTCCACTCCCCAAAAGTCCCAGTCCTTTATTTCCTCTGGCTCTGTGAACTCTGGCAGCTCTCCTGCCAGTGTCCCTCTGCGTGGGCTCAGCTCCAGCTCCGCAGCCTCTGCTGCCCCTCACCCGCCCTGGGGTGAGCTGGGGGTGGTATTTCTGGTGCAGGGATGCTGTGCTACCTGCCAGGGGCCTCCCTGCCTGCTTAATTCCACTGGCTCAAGATTCAGTTCCTCAGCAAGCAGCACCAAAGTGATGCCCAGCACACCAGGCTCCTTCAGTCCCCAGGGACCCCGTAACCCCCCACACACCACATCCATCACCTCTCCCACCTGTAGTGCTTAGGGTGGAAGTACTCTTGGGAGGAGCGTGGGTGGGTTCTAGTTCATTTCCTGCTCTTGCACCCTTAGGATCCCGTGGGGTATGGAGGGTCATCACTTCACCTCAGAGGCTGAGTGATCCCTGGCTCAGGGCTGTGTCCCTCCCCTGCATCTCATACTGTGACAGCTTGATGCAGGGTCCCCGGCACACGGGACGGTGGTGGCACAGCACCGCATCCGCATGAGCGGGATCCCTTGGCTGCTGCTGCCAGCGACTCTGAGTCCTGTCTGGCTGTTATTAAAAGGGATGTTCTTTACTGCAGGCCTGATAAGTGTAGAATAAATCAAGGTTTTATTGTGCCCAGCTAATAGAATGTATCAATGAGCCCTGAGCGGCTGCGGTGGCTCTGAGCATCACTCTGACTATGGATACTCATCGCACAGGGCGGCTGTTGGCTCATCCAAGCATGTACAAGAAAATTACCAGCTTTAAATTACTTTCTGAATTCTGGGTTTCTTGGCTGGGCAACTCCCGACCATACATAAACACCCAGCTTGCTGGCTGCCCTGCTGCTCGTAAATTGCCATGCTAATGGCTTTACCAGCACTTTCTCTCTCTTTACACTCCTTCATATTGCATAATCTGCGATTTCTACTTAATTTATGTCTGTCTCCCATAATTTCCCTTTAAAAATGGTGGCCTGGGAGTCTGTGATGAGTTTGTCTGCCTGAATCCTGGAGGGATGGGGGGGGGGGGGAAATGGGCAAAAGAAATGGAGGCTGCTGGTTTCTGAAGCAGGAATGCTATGCCAAATCAAGTTAAAATAGATAAGATGTAATCCAATTTCATTCCACAAGTGAATCTTATTAACATTTTCCATTACATTTCATAAAGCAAATAGTGATTTATAGATGATTCTATTGAACCCCACTTCAAATGAAGCAGTGTCTGGATTAGCAGGACTTCAGTATGTCACTGGGAACCGTCCGTGTGGCACGGCAGCGTGGCTGGCTCGCTCCTGGTTTATTGGTGCCATCCTTACACGTGTTACAGGCAGATCAAATGAATAAACCCACAGAAGTATTAAAGGCAATACTCAGTGCAAGGCTCTCCAGAAGCATTGAGGCCGTGCTGAGGTGAGGAAGAGTGAGAGGTGTGTGTATTGTAATGTATGTAACATCATCAGCTCCCTCCTTAAACAGCAAATATGGACTTGGAGTGGGGCTGCTCCACAGTGTCCCGTCCTTCAGGTGATGTCCACTAAGGCTCTGGCTTGCTGTGATTGTACCTTCATCAGCTCTGTTAGAGCTGGATCTTGCCGACTCTGCTGAATTAGGATCCGGTGGCTCTGGAGATGAGAAAAGCCATTCAGTTGAGATTTACAGGCACAAATTTAATTCCAGCCTTTCTGAACCCCATCATGCTGCAAATTGAAGGGCAGGTTCACCAGTGCCTACTGGGGAGCTGAGAATTACAGTTCCTGTGCCGAGGAAGCCCAGCTGGCACTGGGAAGCACTGGTGTGGTCTGGGCTGTGGGTCTGGCTGCCTTGGGATCATCCTGGCAGGCCAGGAGCCAGGACTCCTGAGTGGTTTTCCTGCGATGAGTTGCTGTGAAGGAGGCGATGCATAGTGCAGCCTGGGCTCAGCACCCAGCACCTCTCCTGCCCCCGACGGAGAGAAGGCTCCTCTGTCACACTCTGTAGATGGCAAATACAAACCATATAAAGGTAAGTCATCATGTCCTAGCTGTTGAGCCCTGCCTGTGTGCAGCAGCATCTCTCTGCATGGATGCTTCCCATCAGCTGTTGAAAGTACTGAAAAGGAAGAGGGGGTGGCAGGGCTGTGGGGCAGCCTGTGGTACCCTGTGTGCCAGCACCTGAGTAGTTGGTGTTGGCCCAGTGTCACGATCCACAACCAGCTGGGCTAATCTGGCAGAGGTTGAAGCCCCTCGTGTCCAGCTGGCCCCCGGTTGCTCTGGGTGGGCTTTGCTCCCGGGTGAGGTTCACTCAGGGGTTCCATCCTGACCAGGGCTTCACAGTTCTCAGGAACAGAATTAAGGCTCAAGGTGGAGCTTTCACCTCTAATAAGGGTCATAATGAACCCCTTCATCCCCCCCAACCCCTGAGCAGGCCAGGGCTGGTGGCCAGCTGAGCTGGCAGGATGGCAGACCCGTGGGCACGTCTCCCAGACAGCAGGAAAGGAGCTTTTGGCCAAGCCCAGCCTGTGTGAGTGTGGGAGCTGCAGTCAGGTGCTGCCCTGGCATCTGCTGTGCCAGGAGCTGAAGCCCTGACACCATCTAAGCCTAACGAACCTGCTGGCAATTGCTTGTCTTCTTGTTATCTTCCCAGTGCTTTCAAGGGGTTGGAGATGGGCTGGCTTGGAGTTATGGGGATTGGAGATAAATGGGCTGGCTTGCCATTCCCTGGACCTGTTGCTCTCCCCTTTTCAGAAGGGGTTTCATGGGGCTGCATTAGGCACTGGCCCTGCACCTCAGCAATAACACAGTCCCCCTGCACTTGCTTAAGTGCCCCCTGACTGCAGTTTTTGAGTTAATCAGGCCAGTTTGGTTATTCCAGTACTTGCTGCCTTGTCCTTTCCTGAAGTATAAAACGTTAATTGTGGACATGGAATTTGTCAAACCGGCATCTGGAATGGTTGTGCCTCCCTTACCCTTTCTGTGCATGTGTTTCATGCTCTTCAGTAAAGCACCTGAGTTTGGAGTTGGGGTTTGGATTCCTCCCCTGCTGCCTCCCTTCATCAGGTTTTCCCTTGCCTCTGGTGCTGGGTCTGTGTGCTGGGAGCCAGTGCTACCTCCATCGCCCAGGGATCCGGCTGGAGTCCGGAGCAGAGGGATCCTCCAGCACCCCAGTGCCACTGCTCTCAGCTGTGCAGGGTTGGGAGTGCCAGGAGCAGCGACCCTGCTGGGAAAGGTGCCTCCCACACAGGTCCTGTGCCCCCTTCCTGCTCCTGTCCTTCCTGGCTGGGTGAGGTGTCTGTGCTGAGTGCTTTCATAGGAGGAAGGTGTGACTGTCTCATGTGCATTTTAAGCAGCATGTCTGTGTTTTGCTTGGCCAGGTTAGGGGTTTGCAGAGCAGCTTATCTCATTAGCATGTCTTAGGAGCCTGCCTTACTGTTGCTATGGCACTTTGCATAATGTTATGCAGAATACTCTGCTTTTACTTTAAAATCAGACATACTGTACAAGCCACTCTAACCTAATTATATCTGTAACCTTAAAGCCACTGGGGAAAAAGCATTATAGGGCTCAGGGTTTGTCTGGGGCTCCTCATACCTGGGCACACATCGCTGTGACTTCAGTTTCCTGGAGAGCATCCTGCTGTGAGCCACTGCTGACCTGTGGAAAGCCAGGTGAGGAGTTTATCCCAGACCAAGCACAGGAAGCTCCCCGCAGCCAGGGTGAGGGCTGTCTTCAGCAGGAAGGCAAGGCCCAGGTATCTTCTGAAGGTCTGGCTTCTCCTTTGCTTGGTGTCAAGTGTGAAATTATTTGGGGCAATTTGCTGTTGTGATTTTCACATTCTAATATGAAAGAGAGGAGTCAGGGGCTCCTGGCTAAGCACAGGTGAATAACTCTGCTCCTGTCTGTTTCTAATAACCACACGTAGGCAGCTTCATGCTGATATCCCTGAGGAGACTGAGGACTGGGGATAAGGTCAGCGTTGGCTTTGGGAGAGCAGGAGTCGCTGTTTCGGAGGGACCAGGGAGCCCCTGTGAAGGTGTCTGGAGCTGTAGGTGTGTGTCAGAGTTTCACTTGTTTGTGGGTGTCTCTTTTTGAAGGAGCATTCTTCCCAGGGGTGGCAGTGACAAGACAAGGGGCAGCAGGTGCAATCTGCAGCAGAAGTTCCATGGGAAGGTCAGGAGGAACTTTGTCACTGTGAGGGTGGCAGAGCCCTGGGACAGGCTGCCCAGAGAGGCTGGGGAGTCTCCTTCTCTGGAGACATCCAAACCCACCTGGCTGTGTCCCTGTGGGGTTTAGTTTGGGTGATGCTGCTCTGGCAGGGGTGCGACTGGGTGAGCTCTGGAGGTCCCTTCCGACCCCTGATGTCCTGTGAACCTGTGATTTACCTTCACTGTCACTCCTGAGACCACGAAGGCTCGAGCAGAGCGAGGAGTCACGCTGGGGAACACTCACCCAGCAATAAGCCCCACTGATCTGTTCCCAGAACCGAATATGACCCAGCAGCCACGTTTCCAGGAGCCCTCAGGGTGACTCTGAGCCCCGAATCCCATGTTTGAAAGGCAGCCTGGGGGGAAGCCCATGTCACCGCAGGCGGCGGAGCCGTGCTGTGGGTGCTTTTAGCTTGTCCGGGTGTCACGTTGATGCTGCAAAGGTCACTCTGCTGAGGCTCCACACACACGGACCTCGAGACGGCTGGGGGGAGCTGTGGCTGCTCAGTAGCTGCCAACTGCTCTCTGGTACTGTGGGATCAGGGAATCCTTTGGGATTAGAGAGACCGACCCATGTGGTACAGTTTTAAACATTCCTCAGCCAGATGGACAGCATCAACCTGTCACTGCCATCCCTGAGAAGAGCTGGCTCTGTCCTCCTGACTCTCACCCTCTACATATTTATAGACATTAATGAGGTCACCCCTCGGTCTTCTCCAGGCTAAAGAGGCCCAGCTCCCTCAGCCTCTCCTCACAAGGAAGGGGTTCCACTCCCTCCATCACCCTGGTGTCCCTGTGCTGGGCTCTTTCAGGGAGTTCTGTGTCCTTCTGGAGCTGAGGGGCCCAGAACTGGACACAATATTCCAGGTGTGGTCTCACCAGGGCACAGTGGGGGAGGGAAGGTGCACACCATGGACTTACATGGTGGATCTGCAAGAGCAGGAGATACCCCTGCCTAGGCATCAGCTGTGATCAAAGCATGATGTCAGGCTGCCTCACGTTCCTGAAGTGCTCTGCTTGCTTTGGGCAGAAGCTTTGTCCTACCTGCTGCAGACCTGGGGAAGGGATGTGTCCTCCCTCTGCTCCTTCCCATCTGCAAAGCTGCTGCAGAAGGTCCCAGTTGGAGCTGTACAGACACTGGGAAGGGTGAGAATAGCTCTGCTCTGCGATGGATCATTGGGATAGCTTCCGGAAGGAGTGACACTGGTGGGGGAGGGCAGCACTATTAGTCCATGGAGACCATCTCTTGACTCTTTCCCTTTATTGTTGCGTATTAACCCCATTCAAAGCACCAGCTCCTGTGCTCTGCAGGTGTTCTGGGGCAGTGGCTGTAACTCTGCTGTTTCAATGAAGAAGACAGAGGCAGGCCTTGAGGGGCAGTGCAGAGGGTGCCTCTCCAGCAGCGCACAGTGCAGCCTGGAGAGCGCAGCAGTAACGCTCTCCTGGGGTTTTAGATGGCTGGGTGAAACCTCTAAGGCGAGAGAGCCGCCTGCTCTGCCTGGAGAGGAGCTGCTGGCGCGGCGGCCACGGGAACCTGGAGCGTGGTTTGAGGAGCAAAGTCTGTCTGTGGGGCCAGGCACCCAGGCAGGGAGCTGCTGGCAAAAGACTTCAGCTGAGACTCAACCAAACAGGAGCAGGGTTGGGAGCTTGGTGTAGGATACAGACCTCTCAAGAATCTTCTGCTGTCCTGTAAAATGGAGCCTTTGACGTGCCCGATGTAATCGGAGCTGGGGTTTTCTTGCTGGGGTGTTTATTGGTTTTGCTCATCAGTAGACTTCTTATTTACTTAATTTTCAGGCTGCTCTCATCAGTGAGATCCCCTGTATGAGTCACACAGTGTCCTATCTCATAGTGATGCCTAATGAGAATCTTCTACCTATTCAATGCAGACTGGTCATCTCGTTAGCACCACCTCTGCTGATGGGCTGGGGGAAGAACGTGGCTGATTTGAAGAAAATACCTTTCTCCTCTGCTGGGGAAAGAAACCTCTTCTGAAAGTGATGTTTGTTATTTCATGTCCTTCAGGTATTTTTATTAAGGTTTCAGGAGTCAGCTTAAAACAATATAGCTCAAGCTTGTGACTCGAGTGCAATTTGGCTCCTAAATTAACATTGATTTCTTTGTGTGGTGCAATAGTTTACTCTGAGGCTCTGCAAACTGCTGCAGAGTTACTGCATCTTTCTGGAGAACGTCGCTCATGTTGAAGCGTGACAAACGTGATGAGAAGGCTCCTTCGTGTAGCTGGCATTGTGCTGCCACAGCACATCAGCAGGGGCTTGGCACCATGAGACGAGGCCTCCTGCCTGAAGAGTATCAGTATGTCCCTCTGACAGAGGAGGAGAAGGTTTTTCAGCTTAGAGAAAATCTCAGCCTAACTCTGCAAGCTTGTGGTGGTTTTGCTTGTTGGGTTTTTTTCCCCCCCCAAAGTGATTTTTGGGGTGTTTTGGGGAACTGCGTCCCACATTAGCCAGCACAGATGTGTAGGGGCAGCAGCCTGTTGAGCCAGCTGCCTCTTTGCACCATGAAGATCTCAGGCTGACCAGTGGCACAGGGGTGCAGGACATGAATGCAGCTCAGCTCCAGGGGTGGCAGAGGAGATGCTGCTCCAGGCTGGGACCAGCTTCACTGCAGCAATGGCCCAGCCTTTGGATGGGAAGGGACGTTAGGAGTTAGGAACATCAAGCACTCTCCCTTGGCTGTGTGAGGGGTATCTTCAGCACCCACCTGTGAGCCTGGCTGAGGAGCTGGAGACCCATTAAATCAGGTGCAAACAGATCCTTTCAAGCCCATCTGGGACACGGTGTGTCTGGCCTAGCTATTCAAAGATTGCTTGCTGTTCAACTCTGGGTTTTATTGTTTCAGAGCCTGTGGGTGCTGGTCACTTGTCAGTTCTGCAGTGCTGAATTCTGAGGCCTGCCATCTCTGTTCCTTTTCCTCAGGAAAATGAGTCCTTGAAGTAAGAATTCCTGTACTAAGGTGCACACAGACCCACAGGGGCTGGAAGGGACCTCGAGAGCTCGTGGGTCCGACCCCCGTTTGCGCTCTGCCAGAGGCTGCTGCAGGGCCCCGTGATGTCTAACGCTGCTGTACCAGCAAACGCTCTGCAGGATGCTTCTGCATCCCTGGGAGCCTGTGCTGTAGCAAGTAACAGAGCATCCATGGCAAGCTCTCCTAACATGAGTGAGAAATCCTGAGAAGGCTGTGCTGCTGCTGGCCGTGGCAGAGGCAGGATGCAGGGTGCAGAAGCTTCAGGCCGCTGCTGGGGGCTGCCTCAGGGGTTAGCAGATGGGAAATAAAAGTGAGTGAAGCTGGGGTTTATATAACTTCTGTTGGCTTTTCTGCTTGTGCTGTTGTTTTAAAGTCAAAGTAAGATTCTGGACACCTCTGGAAGCCACCTTGCTTGCAGCCCTTCCTCCCGGGCTCGGGAGGAGTGTGTTCCTCTCGGTGGGAGCATATGACTGACTCCCCATCATCATTGGAGGTGCCAGAATTTCCCATCCCCAAGTGGGGTGTTAACCCCTGAAAACTGGGTGGGATGCAAAGCCAGGAAGTGTTTGTAGTGACTGGGAAGGAGCTCTCCTGGGAAGTCAGTCCTGGCTCCGGACCGCTGTGAGCTCTTCAGCCTCCAGGTGATCCATTTAAATACCAGCTAAAATACAGTTTGGGAAAATTGAAGTCTTAATAGAAGATGAGTCATCCCTAAAGAGCTCATGCATTTCAAGAAGCAATTTGAAGTCTGCAGCAGGCTGTGTTAGACTCCAAACTAGAGCCAAAATTAATGGAGGGCTCTTCAGCTTCCAGGAGCATTCACTTGCCCAGATTGCTCTTCAGCAAAAACAATTACTTAAAATATTTCTCCTAATAGTCAACACGTTGCAAAGCAATATTTCTCCCAGTAATTGTAGTGTTCCTTGCTGCTGCTGGGCCTGGACATAGTGTTCCCTCTGCTTTGCAGGCACGGTGCCTTTGAGGTGATGGTCTCAAGGGGGTTTGGGTGCCGCTGGTGATGCCAACCAGGGTCATGAAAAGCTGAGTGCAAACGGGGTGTCAGTCCTGCTGTGTCCTTAGTCCCCTGATTCTATTTTTATTGTTTCCTCCATTGGGAGTCATTGCTCCCTCAATGGTTCTCAGAAAGAAGTCTGTCTGGCAAAAGAAGTCTGTCTATCAGACCTTGGAGCTCACGGTACAGCCGCGATGCCACGCAGCACCGGTTCCCCTCGGATCCTTCCCTGGCTGTGCTCAGCATTCCAAGGAGGCATCCAGGCCCTGATAAGGCTGTAATGATATTGTTACAACTTGTTTGTCCCCTGGTGAGGTTGCTAAACTAGGTTTTAATAACTTGTGCCGTTTGGCTGGCGTTAGCGAGCGCGTGGTGCTGAGCTGGGGAGCTCTGGGCAGCGATGTTTCCCCTTCTGTAGTGGAAACCAAAGGGATGCTGGAGGCACAAAAGGAAAGGGAAATTGCCAGCATCATTCTTCAGGCATTCTAATTCATAAAGCCAGCTCTCTTCATGTTTCCTGCCTCTTCTCAAATGAAAACAAACTAAGTGTGCTTAGTGAAGAGCCCAGGGCACTGCTGTGTGCTGCAGAAGGCAGAAGCTGATGCTCCTGTCCCATGGGGCTGCTGGTCCAAACCATGGATGCAGAGGGAGCGTGTGGGAGGGAGGAAAGCCTGCTCAGAGTGAAGGGGTTGGGCTTGTTGAACTGATACAGGTACATCCACACCAGCAGGTCCCGCCTTGGGCTAGCAGGAGGCCTGGGAAGCCCCCATTCAGAGCTGCACTGAGGCTTTTGTCTATAATTGTATGTATGAGCTCTGTTCCCATCTCCAACACCTCCTGAGAGCTCCTGAGAGCCTGTGGGGCTTCTGTGGCGTTACTGCTCTTAGCTGGACACCCCGCCTTGGCCTCGGCTGTGCCTACACGTGTGCTCCTCACATCTCAGCACAGGTCGCCCTGTCTCCATCAGCTTACATCTGCCACCGACTGCTGGGGATGGGGGGAACCAAAAACCCTTGATGTAAACTCCACTTCTCTTTAATACAGAGCAGTAGCTTCCAGGCCTCTTCCAGCTCGCTCCCGCTCTCGGTGAGGTACATATGTATATCAGCTATAACACACTGTCAGCGAACAGTGGTTTTCAATCAAAAGGGCTGTCAGTGAAGCTGATTCACTAACAGGAAAGCTGTCAAGCTGTGACAGCTGCTGTCTTTGCAACCCCAAACAATCTGTTCGGCGCTAACTCCGACTTATGCTTCCATTTACTGTGCAGCAGTGATGAGTTCTGTCCTGGAAATGCCATTGGAAGGGGGGAGCACCCTGGGATGCTCTCTGTGTGGTCAGGTCAGGTCCAAGGGGTACAGGGTAGTTGTCCAAAAAAGGTGCTGCTTCTGTCTTTTGAATTGATTTATTTTTTTAATTGCAAATCTGAATTTCAGTCCTATGCCTCACTTTTAGGTTAGGCAAGAGCCTGGGGAGTTCATTGCTCCTGGAACCTGGGAGGAATGTAACTTTTCCTTTTGTGTTGGAAAAGGGCACGTGACCCCAAACACAGCACTGGGGTCTGTGGAAATGAGCACGGGAATTTGCTGTTACGGGGGCTGCTCTGATGCTTAATGATCCCAGGGTCTCAGAGACCACAACTGGTCAGTCTGGAGGAGGAGCTGGGGAGCCAGGCTGATGCTGCTGTCCAGATGCAGACACTGGTATTCGAATTGTCAACCTGTTCTTCTAAAATGAAAGAGAAGGGGCACCTGGGCAGTCTCCTCCTTAAGCACTGGGATGCCCGACGGCAAGCTTGAGGGGAGGAACCTTTGTCCTCCCACTGCTGAAGCTCTGCAGTCCAGTCGTTGGTTGCCCAGCGCTGGGCTGCCCTTGCTGCCTGCGTGGGGCCCTGTCCTCCTCAACAGAGAGGACACAAACGGAATGAAAACTAGCCCAGCGCTTGTACCACGAGGGAAGAGCTGTCCCTGGCTGTTCCCTGGGCACCTTCTCTGGGGGAGATGCTCTCTTGAGGTGCAGAGATGCCCTTTACCTTGCAAGGCAGACAGCATGTTAGGCCCCCGTGCCCCACTCTGCATCTGCCGCCTATTACTGGTGCAGTGTCACCTACACCCCAGCAAACCCCCTTCCCCCCTGCGTTGTGCCTCCCAGTCTCCCTGCACGCTGCACAGAAAGCTTTAAACCCTGTTCTAACAGGTCCCCTGCATGTATTTCAAATAAAGGTCAGCAGCAGCATGGCTGGGTCCTGTTGATCTTAGGCCATGAGAAAAAGGTTTGCTCAGGTAGTTGGGGATGCTTGGCCGTTCTCTGCTGATGAGAAGGCAGCAATGACAGCTCCTCCCTCAGGTTACAGCTGAACCAGCGCCGGTGTGTAAAGAGGGATTTCGTGGCAAGAGCTGCCTCGTTACACCCCTGAGCTTTCAGTTTGTGGGCTTGTTTTGGTTTTGTTGGAAAACTCTGAAGTTCTCTCACTGTGGATCTCTGTGGCCTCGTCTGGAGCCCGCTGAAGCCGATAGAGACACTTGAGCGTCGGTGACCCTTGAATCGAGCCTCAGCGGCCGATGAAGGATTACAACCGGCTCCTCCACATCGAGCACCGACTGTCTGCACCCCGTTTCTCTTGTTCAGCTGTCCCCTCTGAGCTGCTGGCCAGCTGCACCTGCCAGCACCAGGGTCTGCTGTGTGCTGAGTCCTGCTTCAGGTGATGCTGTTGGACAGACCCAGCTCGGAGACCCCTGCGTGTCCCCCCAGCTGCTCTGACAGATGTCATGAGGTCCCTGACTGCAGGGAGCTCGGGGAGCTGAAGGTTTTGGTTGGAGTGGGAGTTTCTGGTGGTGGGAAGACTTGTGTGAAGCAGGGCATGGCTGGAGAGCTGTGCCTGGGCTGGGCCGCAGGGACGTGACGGTGGGTTGGTGTGACATGGTCCCTGCTCGTGCACAGGCATCCGCCTGTGTAGTGACCACAGGGACAGCACGCTGCCCGGGGCAGGGACACAGAGCAGATGGCTGTGTGCTGGGGGCTGCTGTCCCTCGGCTGTGGTCTCCTGCAACTCCCAAAAGCCTCTGTGCTCCTGTGGCAGAGCAGCTCCTTCATCGCACGGCGGGGTGCGGGGATGGCTGCCGAGCCCCGGGGAGGGAGGGGGTGCTGTTAGCAGCAGCCGTGCTGGGAAGGAGCAGGGGTGGGTAAATGAGCAGTAAGATTAAATCCGATGGACAGGCCAGCCAAGCAGTCCTTCCACCTTGCGTTCTCTCATGTAGCTCCCTGGGGATCTTTGCTGGTCTGGGGAGGCTTTGGGGAGTCTCTTCTTTCTCTTCAACACTTTTAAAAGCATCATTAAGAGTTCCTGGCTGCCAGCCTGCTTTTTATTGAGAATTACTTTGTGTGGCTGAGGATGACTTGTTTCTCTCCCACATAATTCCTTGCTGATTTTAAGCTTTCCCCTCAACTCTGAGGGGTTTATTTTCAAACCAATAACTGTGCTGGTGCCAGTGATGGAGAGGGTCTGATGTGATGCAGTCATTTAGGTGGGGCACAGGGGGGTGCACGTTTTGGGGCACTGGCTGATGTGCCCTGTGTCGTGCCAGATTATGCTCAGGCGATGCTGGAGAACCCTCTCCCTATTTACACAATTGTTTAATTAATCAATGATGAAAGCATACTGCTCTGTAAAGTTAAACCCTGAACAGGACAGGAACAAGACAGGTTCCAAGTTGCCTTTGTAAATGCAGCTGAACCTCATTGATTCTTACTGATACCTCATGTGTTTGTGTATAAAATCCAGGTCTGTGTGCAAACCAAGAGCCCTCTGAACTCAGAGGGTTTTAATAAGTTATCACAAAAAGTTGGGAGAAAAAAATAAGCCACTGAAGCCAGTGATGGCTAAAGGGATGTCTCAAAGGTTGCCACATGCCAGGGAAGTTCCTGATGGAAAGAGCCCTCTGTGAAACTGCTGCAGCAAGGAGGGAACAAGGCATAGGGCTGTGGCTCTGAAGAAGCTGGGATAATGAAGTCATGGAGACTATTGTGAGACCATCTTCCTGATATAAAGGACAAGCTTCACTTGTAAAGGTTTCTTACTAAAGCACCGTGTGGGTATTACTGGTGTGCTCCTCCCAGGCACAAAGCCCAGCTCCAAAAGCCTGCTCTCTTACCTGTGAGTCTCCATCCTGACGCCCCAGAGAGCCCTTTCACTAACAAAGGGCTGCGTTAGGATGCCAAATTAAAATCTGATGGAAACTGGGAAAATAAAAGACTTTTTTTTGACATTTACAATTAATGCCACAAAAATGTTAGCTTAATCAGACAATATGGTTAATCACAAAGGTGGGATTGGAAGCTGCTCGCCCTGAATGCTGGTGTAAAAGTTAATAAATTCAGCTCATAATCGTTATGCACATGTTAGTTATAATAATTTACTGTCCATACCAAATCTTTATAAGCATTGTAATTAAATATAAAATGCACATTAGAATTATAATGAGTAATTAGGACAACATAACTAATATGCATAAATGTCCCGAAGCTCATTACACTGTTAAGAGATGAAACCTGTTCTAGCTGGAGGGGCTCTGCCCCCTTCCCGCGCCTCGCCTTCACTGCTTCCGCTTCCCCTGGATACCTGAGGGTAAATGGGCAGTATCTGGGGAGGAAAGCAGGTTCAGCAGTACACTGTGTCCTTTCTGGGTGGGAGATAAGTTGTAAAATTTGGTTTCCCAGCACAAATGCCTTGTGTGGACGTGTTGGTGGTCTCTGATGAGCAGAAACTGGGCGGGAAGGAATTGTAGGGGTGGGAGATGGTGGTGATGGTCTTCACGTCCCTCATGAGCGTGCTGGGGGACAGATGGAGTGAGGCGAGTGCTCAGCAGCATCACAGGAGACAGGAGTTAATAGGGGTATTTACTGAACCTTGAATGGTTTCACAGAACTGTAGGGGTTGGAAGGGACTCAGAGATCATTGTGTCCAACCCCAGTTGGTACAATTAAGGGGGAGGGGCACACATTGTAGTGTGAGTCTGCACATGGTGTAGTGCTCACTGCCCCCCAGGCTCAGGCACCCAGCTCAGCGAGTCGCCTTGTCAACTGGTGTCATCTTTGGTTGTGGGACAGGAGTCACTTAACCATCACGTCAGTGCTCTGGCTGATGCTGTGCTGTGCTCCTGTCCTGCCTTGTGCTCCAAAACAGGGAGAGAAGCGGGTGGCTGAGCTTGTCCTGTGCTGTTTTATCAGCAGCTCTGCTCATGACTGTACTAGGTGGTGTGGAGGCACGTTGTTCTTGGCAGGGTAGGACTTGGGTGACCCCCGTGTGATGAGGCCGAACCCATGGCGAGCGGTGATGGCACCCTGCATTGCCTCCTGGTACACCTCAGCTCTGGTTCTCCTCCTCACTCGCACCCTTCTCATGTCAATCCCCTCCCATGGGGACACATAAATCCATATTTTGGGTCAGGAAGAGCCCTACCCCCAACAGACACGAAAGGTCCAGTCCTGAGCCCGCCTGAGACAGCCTTTCCCAGCACAGCTCTGAGGCGTCTGTGAGAAGCTGGCATTAAGAAGCTCCAGTAATTTATTTTCAAGTCAGAAATGAAGCATTTATTCTAAGTGCTCTGCTCTGTGGGGATGAGCTGTGGGAGAGAATGGAACAAGGATCCAGCATGGGGAGAAGAGTAAACCTACAACTCTGAGGCACAAAAGCCTGATGCTGCTGACAGGGATGCAATCAGCACCACGTATACAGGGCTTTTCTTTGTTATTTTATATAACCCTTATTTGGGAGATAGAGAAATGAGCAATACATTTAAAATTGATTGCCTTTCTCAAACCATGGCTGTTAACATCGCTGGTACCTTTCCCATCAGCATCCCCTGGCAGAGCAGTTCTGCCTTCCTGCTCCACCTGGCAGCATCTCCCTGGGAGTCCCATGTCCCATGTCAGGCACACTCACCCTGGCAAAGTGTGGGTGAACTGGAGGACTTCCAGGCACCACAAAACCAGGCACGCTTTTGGGGAAGCACGATGCCTGGAATGAGCGATGAGCTGAGCTGGTTTTGGGCTGAGTTTCTTTAGATAAAGGAGGCTGAGAGAACGAACATGCAAGAATTGAAGTGGGTAAAAGTTCTCTTCAAAGAGCAGTTTACTCCTGCTCTTTGTATCGCCCTGGACAAAGCAGGTTTTGAATTCAGCAGGGTGCATCCCCCTGACTGTGTGGGTGTGTGTACACGTAGCTGTGTGTCTGTGCTGCTGCGGTGCCATCCAGGCAGGCTGTGGGTCTCCCTGGAGCTTTGAGACCAGGGATGGAGGGGTCCCATGGGAGCACCTGAGTTGGGCTGGCCCCGCTTTGGGCAGGTGGGTGGACCGTTTCCCCCAGCAATGCCTGGCAGGGTAAGGAGGGAAGCGAGCTGGTGGTACCCAGCTGTCAGCAGCCTCGTTGACCACGTGCCTGTGCAGTAGCAGACGTTTGTTTTCTTTCCTTCATCCCAGTGATGCTTTTGCATGGTTGATTTGGCACAGGTTTTGGTTTGTGTGGTTCACCCTGCACAGCTTTAGTGGCATTCTTCTGAATGCTTCGGAACATGGGCTGATCCACAAGCTTTGGTGTGCTCTGAGCAGCTGCTGGTGCCACGTGGTGCTGGAGGAGCAGAGGCAAAAAGCAGCCAGGTCACAGACCCGTACGTGATCAGTCTCACTCAAAGATACTTTTTCAAATACCTTGACTGCACAGACTGCTCCATTTCTCAGGGCAGAGTGAACTTTCCATGGGCCTGTTATTTTTATGGAGTAATTAAAAAAAATCCTGCCTCTTTTCTGTGGAGATGATAGAGAAGTGCTCCTGCAGACTGGTTATGTGTTTACTGTCCAGTTCAGATTTGAATGTTACTGGCTGAAAGTTAATGGAGTTATGGATCGCTTTGGTTTGGTGTAATTGTTGGGAAAAGTTGAAGGCAGGGGCTGTGTTCACCAGCCATTGGAAACCAGAGGCAGTCTGCCTGCCCAGCTCGGGGCAGGATGTGAGCAACAGATGAGGGAGAACCAGTTCTGTGCTTAATCCCCCAAAAACATCCTCATGTGGTTTCCTTAAAGGTCAAAGACTTGTGCTAAGGGTGTGTGTTGGCTTCCCCTGGGCCATGGCAGCTGCACGATGCCCGAGGCGCCTGGCAAAGCAGCCATGGAAGGTGTTGGTGAGGGATGGGTGAGCGATGGAGCAGACCTGCCATACCAGGAGCCCGGCTCTGGCTCCGCTCCCTCACGCGTCTGGGGTTCCCATAAAGGGTTGTGGTCTCTCTACCCCGCACACTGAGCGATGGGCGAGGTGCTGCAGGAAGCAGAGGAGAGGCAGTCAGTGTTACACGTGTGCATAAACACCTTAAAGCAACATCTGGAGAACTGCTTGGGAGAAAACAAACAGATTTTTATTTAGAAGTTCGTGGCTTTGGTTTTATAGCGGTTTTATGATGCACATAAATTATGGTTTAAAAACAGAAAATGTAAAAAAAAATTCCAGGGAGAAGCAGTGGCTGTTCAGCCTTTCCTTTGATAATATCTTTCCTGAGGAGTTTGCTGTGTTTTATTTTCAGCTAACGGTTGCTTTTCGCTGGCAACTGGAGGAAGTGACAACGGCTTTTTATCTTTATTTGTATCTGTGGTTCTAAGCTGAAAATCTTTATTGCTATTTACAATGTTTGCTATTTAAAAAGACAAAATGTATTTACTGAAACAACTCTGTATCCGGTACCGTACTGGGAAAGCCATGCTGGGTGATGGTGTGTGCCGATGGCTCATCGCTGCCAAGGTAAGTTTCTTCTTTTCATATGCAAAGCAAGATCCCAAAACCCCTCGGAGGTGATGGGCTTCCTGGGGTGTTTGCAGAAGGCATGATGCAGAAGACAAGTGGTGCTGGCCACCGTGTTCCCTTTATTCTGGACCCTCAGCTGCAGCAGGGTCCGCCCAGCCGAGCCAGCAGGACCCTGGGCAGCATCATGCCCTTTGTTTTCAGGTTCTAAACACATCTCAGCACTAGCACTCTACAATAGCTATGTTGGTGTAGAGTGGCTGAGTGGGAAAACCAGCTTTCTGGAGCGTGGGATGGCTCTTGCTTCATGTCTGGGGTACGGTTTTTACACCAGATACACAGAGCATGTGGCAGAATCTACTGTGGGGGAGAATTTTTACACAGCTGGAAGAAAACATGGTTGAATGTGAACCAAGCTGGAGAAAGCCATGCCAGGTGCAGAGCAAGGTAGAGCGGGCTGAGGAGAAGCGCCGCTGAGCGATCCGTGTGCCTAGATGCAAATATCCATTCTACAATTCTTTTCTTTCAGTTGCCCCCACAATTCAGGAACTTAAATCCAGCGGTGTGATGCTTGGAGGGAACGGACTGATACGGTGCGAAGGTGCAGGAGTTCCTGCCCCGGTCTTTGAGTGGTACAAAGGAGAGAGGAAGTAAGTAGCCGGCACTCGCCGACCCACTCGTGCTGCCGGGGATGCTGCCCGCTCGCGGGGACCCAGGTGGAAGAGTCAGGAGGCTGCCAGGCTGGGTTTGTCCCCCATGATGACAAGTCCAGCAAGCTGTCCCAGGTTCATGCTGAGCTTTAAAGAGCAGGTGCTTGGAGGTGTTGGCTACCAACAGCCGTTCTGCATGGCTTTTGGGGGGATTTTCTCCATTTCCTTACGGTTTTAGCTGCTGTGCTCAAAAATGAGGCGTAATCAGGCTGTCCGTGGCCAGGCTGAGAGTGTGATAATTGCAGTAATGAGCCTAACATTTATACGTGCTTTAGCAATTACAGCCTTTTAAGTATAATAACCAGAAAGGAGCTGAAAAAGTCTACTAAAAGGTTTTATTTTGGGGCTCAAGTTCATCTTCATGCATTTCCCTGCTCAGGGTGTTGGGGAGGAAAGGTTGTTTCATGAACAAGCCTTTCAGCCAAACCTTAGCCCGTACACATTTTCACCCAGTTGTGCCGTTAGAGGTCCAGGCCAGAGGTTTGCAGCCCCCAGCCTGGAGCAGAGGGGCTGCACATCGCAGCACCTGGCAGGGGGTGGGGAGCACAGCCTGCTTGATCCCCAAAACCAACTCTGCGCTTCCGTATTATTTATAGCTAGCTTCCTCTTCAGTGCTGCTTGATGGCAACAGCCGCCTCTGCGTAGGGTCTTTTTATTTTTAAAGCAGCTCACTGGCCAAGCAGGTTATTTTTTAAATAGCAATATTTGTTTTACAGCCCTTAGCTTATCCGAGGGCTTGTTTCCATTAAGTTTATGATGCAAAAGCCAGTGGATGCTGTCCCTGCCCTTACACACTTTCTAGCTTCTGGAATTTCCTAGCCTCTGAGTGCTGGGCTTCTCAGCTCAAACATCCCATTAATCCTGGGAGCTGGCATGAGAATATTAATGACAGTTTTCCATAGAAAGCCATCTGTCCGCTCATTTCTCCCTGGCCAGCTGCTCCCCTTTAGGAGTGCTAGCTGCTGTGGGGATGTTCAGAGCAGTCGAGGCTGTGGCACTCTGACCATATCCTGAAGCACCCTGTAACACAGAGAGATCCATCTTTACTCTGCAGGACAGCAAATGGGTTTTTTTCTGTTGGAGAAGGTAATCCACCTCTCATTCCCAAGGATGTGTAATACACTGATAGCGGGATGGGGGGAGCTGGAGAGGAACGTATTTTATTTAAATTTACATATTTAAATTTAAATTCACATGGAGCATCACAGCACTCTGGATTCAGTCAGCCATTGCCAGCATGATGATCACCTATTTATGCCACTGACCAACCCCTCTCTCGGGTGCCTTCAGTGCCGCAGCAGCAGCGGGAAGGCCTAGGCCGAGCGTTCGGCTCCCCAAGCATTTCAGCACCCCAAAGTTGTGCCTTCTGGTCTCTGTGTCGGTTGGTGTCACCTGAGGCTCGCTGGGACCCACAGGAATACCGCCCTGGTTTGTCTTGCTGTTGGAACACGATGTTAAATCCAGCAGACCATCCTGGTTTGTTAAGCTGTGGTTGACACGTAGGCCAGGCCTCAAAGGTTACGGGGGGTCTCGGAGCCCCCACCGCTGGCTGGAAAGAGGGAAAGATGTATCCAGGGTGGTTTCCTCCCGCATGAGCTGCCCCTGGGTGATGGAAACCCAGCACACAGCGAGCCCTGGACAGCTTAGTTGCTGTTTTAATGCAAAACTGAGAGGAGTCAGCTTTCATGGGTACTTCAGAGCAGCATGTGCTGGATCCTGCTGAGAATTTGCATATATAGTACAGGGATGAATGTGTACACTGGGAGTGCACACCCTGCTCTGTGTTCTGCTGACAGAACAGAGAGAATCCCATCTCTTCAGTTAGTGTTGGATTGGGGATTTTTTTTTTAAGATCTCGATAAATTTGGAACAAGTGAACAGTGGGAGTTGATCTGAAGCCCTGTGTGTGTGGTCAGTGCCTGAAGGAAGCCTTTTGGGTGTGTAAGCTGTATTGTCGTAACTTCAGTTAACAGAGTCAAACCCACAGTTTTCAGACCCTCTCATCATAAAAACCCCATTAAAATTAAACCCAAAAGCAGCTGCAGACCCCATCCAGTTAAAACTATGGATCTTCAAGGCAGAGAGCTTGCAGGACCCGTTCTGCCTAATCCCAAGCTCACAGGAGCTGTGTTGGGCAACCTGCTGTACGTGTCCTTGGCACAAGCATGCTTTGTGGTGCTCGTCCCTGGCCAAGCATGAGGCGAGGGGCCTAAAGCCCCATGGGAGGCCAGACAACTCCACGCTCCCACCATGGCTGGGTAAGGGTGAGGAGGGGTCTGGCAGGCAGGTTTCAGACCCTTTAGCAGCACTTTGGCTGTCAAAAGCGATGCCTCAAGCTCCATGGTGTTGCGAGGCTGCGCGGACCCCAAGCTGAGGTGGTTGGGGAGGGTGAGCTGAGCTGAGCTGAGCTGGGGAGGGCCTGGCAGTGTGGGGGAAGAGATAGTAAAAGCATCTTTTTAAAAAAGCATCAAACTGTAGAAGGATTCCCAGCAGAGAGGAGGCTGGCTTCCCTGTGCTGGCTCCCCAGCTCTCCCAGGGACTCCCAGCTGTTGGAGGATGTTGTTACAGGGTTCATGCAGAAATCAGATCTCAGGAATTAAACCAGCACAGGGAAGAAGCCCAAAAGTCACCTGTCTAAAAACATTAATTCCCTTACCCTCGACAAAGCAAACAAGGCTTACATTTGGAATTACAAAACTCATTATAGTGGCTTAATATATTATAATAACGTGGAGGTATTCAAACATGGAACCAAAGGTGGGTGCCCCTTGGGACGGGCACTGATGCCTGATCTCGTTCGGATGCATAGGCAGAACGAGCTGGCTCTTCCCTTTGTAACCAGCAGTACACAGCTGAGGTGAAGGGATGAGTAGGGCAACTGCATGTGATGTAACGTGCTGCTCCAGCCCCAGAAGCTCCGTGGTGGAACCCCAGGAGCAGCAACCACCATGTGCAGTCAGGGAGCGGAGCCGGGCGGCACATGGGGCGATTCATTTGGAAGTAAAAGCACCTGGTCCTCACAACTGCCAATGGCAATCCTCAGGCTGCTGAGTCTCTGCTAACTAATGCCCACTCCTCAGTCCAGTAATTCTGTGGCTTATTGGTATGCACACCTATCCCATTCCGTTCACTCTGCTCCCAGTTCTGGTCCCCAGTGCCAGCCCCCTTGGAAGGGATGTGGAGGGATGGTCCAGCCTGTGCTGGCAGGAGCAGTGGCAGGGGTAGGAGGGTGAGAGGAGGGGACGGGGTCTGGGCTGGCTCCTGCAGCACTCATCCCTTCAGCAGCCTGGGGAAGGCAGTGGATCTCATCAAGCAGGCACAGATAACGTTTTTGATGGGGATGTTGCCTCTTGGGGCGTGGGGAGGGCAGAGATCCCAACCCCCTGTTGCTTTCTAGACATAAGGGTGTATTACACTCAGCTGTACAATAGAGATGCTGTAGATTGGAGTGCAGCTATGGGCCAAAGGATGGAGGGGGCTTGGAAGCTGCAGGTCTACAGAAGATCTAGGTGAAGTGGAGCCATCTCCCCAGTACCCTGAGATCCCCTGCGACAGCAGCCAGGGGCTTCTCTCCCTGAAGGCTGTGGGATGGGATGATCGCTCTGCCCTCTCGATGGGAAGGGATCCCTGGGAAGGGTCTGACCTGGGGCTGCTGAGCCCCCTGAGCACCCTGTGCGTGGCACCGGTTGCTGCCATGCTGGTAACGCTGTCACCAGCTGTGGGTGTCACAGCAGGATGTGTTTTGGAGCAGAGAAGGCTCCTGGGTTTCCCTGTAAGGAGGCAGAGAGCAGGGACAGATATTGGCAGTTTATCCAGGAAGGATAAACTTCTGCCTTTCGCAGCCCAGAGAACAGTGACTCTTCCAGCTGCAGTCTGTACCCCAAACCGGGCTTTGCAGTCCCAGTGTTTTATGTTCCCCACAAAACCAAGTGTGTCTGTGGATGTGCTGTGTCCTCTCCCCAGCGATGGGCTGCTCGGAGCAGATCGGGGGCTTTCACAGCAACACAAACAGCACAGGGATGAGAAACCCTCTCTGTACACAGCAGCAGCTGGTGAGGAGGTGGGAGCAGAGGCACTTGGGTACTGATGGGCACTGTCTGGGCCACAATGTGCAGGAGAGCAATCAAAGACAGGCTCAAAGTGTTTCAGAGTGTTTAGGGATTGCCTTTTCTTCCAGGGTACTCAACAGTGTCATTCAATAAACCAAAGAAAGGTTGTAAACTTGATCTGGAACTCTGCTCCCAATGGGAGATACTCTGAGTAATCAACTGTGGCTGGTATGAGGTGGTTACCTTCTCACCTCCATGCTCGATCAGATGTGGTTTGCCTATGACACCAACATTTAAACCCATCCCATCCCCTTCCTTTGCCCCTGGCAGGGCTTTGGGAGTGACATCAGAAGACCTGCACAGGCCATATGAAAATTGGGCAGCACAGAACCAGGTGAAGAGAGCCTGGCTTTGGCTCTTCCCTGCACTTGGCTACCTGGTTTCAGTTCAGGTTGCTGCCCCAGGATGTGGGGCTGCTGGAGCACATCGTTCCCCATTGCAGGTCTGACTGGTAGCTGTAGAGGTCCGTAAAATAAGCCACAGTCACAATCACCTTCCTGGCTGCCTGGTCCTCCCCTGCCCTCAGCCGGCGGTGCCCCAAGGACACAGATCATCTCCAAGGTCTAAAAAACTCTCTGAAAGACTTCCCAAGACAGACTGTTCCAAACAGGGTATTGAAATTTGCAGGTAGCTTAATGCTCAGCTCAACGTCTGCGCCCTGGGCCCGGGTTTATGCCCGGTCCTTGGCTGTCTGTCTGTACATCCTTTCATCCGTAGGGAGCATGCAGAAACCCTTGCCCTCAACACCCCTGGGCTCCAGTGCTGCTCATGGCCCCTCTGATCTGTCACTACAATACTTTTGCTTGACAGACAACACCAGCAGCTTGTGAACAGTTTTTGGGTCTCCTAGTTATGCTTTGAAAAAAGAAAAGACGAAAGAAAAGACATTGATTGCTTGCAGCACATGAGTTACAGAGATTTTCTTTTTGCTTTCTAGACTGATCAATGGGCAACAAGGAATTACTATTAAAAATTATAGTACGAGATCCCTTCTTACTGTTACCAATGTGACAGAAGAGCATTTTGGCAACTATACATGTGTCGCTGCCAACAAGCTAGGGACGACCAATGCCAGCCTGCCTCTCAACCGTAAGTAACGCGGACATGTGGCAACGTTCATGGGGTTTGTTTCCTCATACATGGATCCCAAAGCCAGAACATAGTCCCGTGCTTCCCCCCTGCCCCCCAGCTCTTCACAAGGCATAGAAGTACCGCCGCGTTCCTCGCCTGGCGCGTCGCTCCGTGCTGCAGAGGGGGTTCGCTTCTGGAAGGGGTGGCATGTTTTGGGGGGGCACAGGGAGCTACTGATCTGCAGGAAGCCCATGGCTTAAACCCAACCCGCCGTCGGGGTGTGGAGGTGGAATTGGGGTGACACAATCTTCCTGCTCGGAGCAGCAATAACAGGTCACTGTGGTCACAAAGCCAAAAAGGTTTTCAGCTCGTTCTGAGGGGGTTGCTGAGCTGAATGACAGGGGGTGCCAAAGCCCCCCTGGCAGGGCGGTTTGTTGGTCGTTGGCCTCTGGTGCAGGGAAGTCGTGGAAGGGACTTGAAGCTAAATCTTTTGGAAAAGCCAATAAGTATTGCAACAAGCAAAGCACTGAGAGTTTTAGGATGAAGGCTACCTCAAATGGTTTGCAAGTGTCCTGCTTTAAGGTATTTTTGTCTGTGAGTTTGAAGCATTTCCCATTTACTGAGTATCTGCTGGCAGCATCCGAAGACGTCTGTAGTTGGACTTCTGGGCTGAGCTCATAGTGGTGAAACTGAAAGGCAAAACCTGGAATCATCCGAGGCACTTTGCTCAACACAAAGATATGAGTAGCTGAGGGGAAATGTGGATTTTTCAGTGGCTTAAATCCCAGTTGTGGAACTTCCTCCTGCATATTCTTCCCATAAACACATGATGCTGGGGCACTCTACGTTGCTGTGGAAGAGCCATCGTGGGCAGAGCAGAGCAGAGCTGAAGGCCTTCTGGGCTGTTCTCTAGCATGGCTGAGCTGCCATTGATGGTGATGGAACACTGTTACACCTATCTGAAGCAGAAAACACAAGTATTCTGTCAGGGGAGATGGCACTGGGGGATTTGCAATTCAGAGAAGGGAAAATGAAGGTTTGGTTTAATTTTGAGCAGAGCTGAATCTGTCTCTTGGTTGCTGCCAGGATTTTATCAGCTGTAAATTGTTGGCATGCCACACAGCCGTCCTTAGAAAGCACTTTGAGATGCAGAGGTTGAAAATGTCATTTCAGTACCAAGTACATTGTTACAAATCATAAAAATAGATGTTCTCTGTCGTGAAGGAGACGGGACGTGTGAAGCAGAAGAGTCTGAGAGAAAGTGCCGAGATCTGGGTCTGATGCTGACCTCGTGGAATGAAATATGGGGGGATGTTAGCTCTGAGGTTTGAAGGACCGAGGTGTGATGTCTGATTTCTATGCTATGATTTTCTTAATCTAGTCAAAACAGGGAGAGGGTTCCAAAAAGCTCTGATCAGCTTGGAATGGAGAAAACTCGCTGGAGGTTTTTTTTCCTCATGTTAATGTGATCCAGGGGAGTGTGACACTTAAAAATAAAGGAAGGAAGACAAAAATTGCAGAGCAGCAGCTCATTAGGCATGGGCTCCCTCAGCCCCCAGAGAGAACCTTCCACTTAGGCTCCGTGCTGTTGGCAGCCATGGCTGAGCATATGCACCAGCCCAGGTATACAGGGAAGCGCTGGCAGTCGGGGGCTGGTGCCCACATTGGATAGTCAAATACAGGGTTAAGAATCACTTCATCATCGTGTTACTTGGCAAATGGTAGAAATGAGGCCCTGATGTCTTCCTTCAGTGTGTATTTTAAGCTGTGCGGGCACAGTGCAGCCTGAGATGCGGGTTGTTGGAGGAGCATCCTGAGCACAAGCTGCCAGCGATGGCCACAGGCTGGGAGCCCCACTGCACATCCCCCCCCCACCCCCGCCTTCCCCTGGGGAATCGCAGTGGGTTCACAGAGACACGGGGGGGTTTGGGGGGGGAGGTGTGGGGTGTTCATCAAACGCCATGGTGACGCGAGCTGGGGTGGGCGCGCTCCGCATCCCGAGCGCGGGTGCCCGCACCCCTCCACTGCCAGGAGCTGGCACCTCGCCCAGCGTCGCTGAGGAATTGCTAATTGCCTGATTCCCTCTGCTGTTGGGCTTGGTTTCTGTAAGAAAAAAGCATCTATAGCAGAGTGGGAAAACTGGTGTTTTGTTTCTTTGCGCGTCCCTGTGCAAGACCCAAAGGAGCGGGCGGCTTTCTCTGGGGCACAGCTAAGCGCATCCCCCAGCCCAGGGCCTGTGTCTGGGGCACACCTGAAGCTCGAGGGTGCTAGAAAAAGGATTGTTTGGTGTGGTATGGAACGGACTCCTGCTTTGTGTGATCCATAAAGACAGCCTTGAGCTTACAGAAAGCCGTAAAGGGATGTCAGGACAAGGTAAAAGCTGACTTCAGCTGTGATGTGGGCTGAGCAAAGGGGATAGTGGGTTAATGGAGCTGTACCTGGCCGTGCCTCAGGGCAGGAGGGGACCTTGCCTGGGGTATGGCTGCTCACCCTTGGCCAGGGACCACCCCGCTGCAGCTGGGAGCTGGGGACAGAGGGTACCTAGAGCCAATTCTGTCCCGGGGACAGATTCCCAGGTTGGTTTGTGGAAGAGCCTCGTGTCTGGGAAGTCATGAACATCCCAGATCCCACAGACGTGATGAAATTTATCCTGTCCCTCAGGGAGGAGTCGTGGGCTGTGCCTGAGATCCAGCTATCAATAATAGATTGAGAACTGTAAAAGAGAGAGACTGAGCCTTGCGGGGAAAACACAGAGCGGCCATGCTGCCAGTAAATTAATAATGAATGGCAATTTGCTAATTATTCATGGCAAAGTCCCCAGGATCAGCCAAACGCCCTGGTTTGTGTGGGGAAGCGCATGACGTAGGCGACCCTCCCAGAGCACCGGCATGAGGAGTGCTCCTTGGACGGTCCCATCCTGCCATCTATGGGCCTGGTTGATCAGATGTGCAGCACTGGCTCTTCCCAGATTTCTGGTCCTTGGGAAGGAGTGTAGTCCTTTCCTGGAAGTGAAGCATGGCTTTGCAGATGCATTAAACCCAGGAGATGAAGTGTTATGGTGTGTACCCAGGGTAAGGGGTTCCTGCTGCAGGGGAATGGGGTAGAATTGTTGTAATTAAGTAGACTCTGCTTTTAAATTAGCACAATCTTAATTCGAGACAAAAGGCATTGTCCCACAAAAACAAATGTGTGTGGCCATTGCAAGGGGAGGGAGTTATTAGCCACTGGCCCTGTGTTTATCCAGCAGCCCCAGCTGAGATGGTCTCTGCTGCTGCTAAAGCAGCACCAGGAGGTCTGTCCTTGCTCTGTCCTGGACAGAAGCCACAGCTGGTGGTGGATCTCACCTGCTCTTGCAGAGCTGAGTCCTGGCAGGTTTTCACTACCTTTCATCAGTGAGGGTAGAGGTGGAGCCATTGCTCAGCCCCTACTTCACTTCCCTCAGTAGGATGTGGGGTGAGATGCTACCACAAGCCCTTGATGAGCTGCTGGAGATCCAGGGCCAGGCACAGGGCTCAGCTCTGCTCCACGGCACCGGAGATCTGGGCTCTGTCAGTCAGCTTGTGGGGTGCATCATTAGACCTGGCTTAGTTTGGGGTGCAACCCCAGCACCACACCTCATCCATCCTGTCCTCATCTCCTCTGCCTGAGCGCTTGTTAAACCAGGGCAAGAAACGGCCTGGTTGTTGAAATCCTGCTTTTTTCATCTATGGGAACGATGAACCTACTGAAAAGGCTCCTCACAGGGGCATTAAAGTCACTGCTGTGCCCTTCCTGTGTCCCCTGAAGGTACCTCATCCACAGAAGGTTGGACTCCTGTAAGCCATCCCCTCGCAGGAGATGAACATAACCACTATTGGTTATTGTGTGTCTATCCCTAAAGTATGGGGTCTGTGGTCTGAAGAGCACCTCCTGTACCTTCCCTAGTACTCTAGGAGTGCCACAGACAGCGTTCTGGGTAGGCACTGCCTCTCTCAGGGGAACTTAGGACACGGAGGAAGCATCCACATCCCTTCCTACCAGCAGCCAAGGAGCAGCTGGTGCCAGGAGCCCTGGGCGATGCTGATGCTCAGGCTTGCACAGAGTCCCAGGTGGATGGTCAGAGGTCTGTCATGGGCATGATGTGAGTCACTGAGAGGAGCTGCAGGAAAGGTCAGTAGTGACGTTTGGGAGGGGGGGCTTCAGCAAGGGCTGTGAGAGATGGGGTAGTTAGTGTTTTCCGCGCTAATTTAATCACTGCAGCTAAACAGAAGTGCTGCACTGAGCGAGCACCCAACTGAGAGCTCACCCTTAGTGCAACATGCTCATAGGCTTGTCTCCAACACTGCTACATGCCAGGAAGCACCAGACCGTGCCCTCAGTCTGTGCCTGGTGATTGCACAGTGTCCTGGCTCCAATGTGAAGATCCCCAGCTAAACTGCTGTGCTGCTGTTCTTAACGCCCTGGATTCCGTGCCAGGAACCCCTGGAACACCCTGGATTGCATGCCTCGAACACCCTGGATTGCATGCCTGGAAGCAATATTCTTCCAAAAACATAAATTAGCTCATTGCAAAGTGCACATAACCTGTCACAGTCTGCGTGCTCCTCGGTGACGCTGTGTGTCGTGGTGTGGCAGTGGCTGTGTCTACCAAACATCCAAGGCCTGGAGAAGGGGAAGAGCATCTTTGGTCATAGGATTGCCAGGCTGGTGGAGGGGGCTCTAACCTGAAGTTGATGGGGGAGGGCAACCTCAGTCCATCCCACTCCTACCAGTTCGATGCCAGTGACAGCAATAGCTGCCCAGAGCCTGGAAACGGATCACAGGTCAGTAGATTAAGTAGCTCTTTGCCTTGAAGGTTTCTGTACACCCTTATTCCTCCAGCTTTAGCAAGATTTGGGTTCCCCCCCCC